>CACVCL010031032.1:0-37867 GCA_902729485.2 Mus minutoides
TGTGTCTGTGTAGGATGTGTGTGTAAGGTGTGTGTCTGTGTAGGATGTGTGTGTAAGGTGTGTGTCTGTGTAGGATGTGTGTGTAAGGTGTGTGTCTGTGTAGGATGTGTATGTAAGGTGTGTGTCTGTATAGGATGTGTGTATAAGGTGTGTGTCTGTGTAGGATGTGTGTGTAAGGTGTGTGTCTGTGTAGGATGTGTGTATAAGGTGTGTGTCTGTGTAGGATATGTGTATAAGGTGTGTCTCTGTGTAGGATGTGTGTGTAAGGTGTGTGTCTGTGTAGGATGTGTGTATAAGGTGTGTGTCTGTGTAGGGTGTGTGTCTGGGGTGTGTTCAGAAAGGAACAGATATGGATTGGTGCCAGCGGACCAGCCTTGCCTGCTTCTGTGGTTTTCTGTTCCAGTGCAAAGGTTGTTACTCAACCTTGAATCCTGCTTTTTTTTTTTTTTTTTTTCCTTCCCCAACTCTGTTGACTCAACTCTGTTGCCTTTATAAGGGAGATCAGCCCTCAGGGTCCTAAAGCACCTATGCTCTTCAGCTGACTTCCTCCAAACAGGTCTGTGAAAGAGATCAGAGAGTGAAAGAAAGATGGCTGGGGAGTCAAGCCTGCTGGCTGCAGTCTCTCTTCTCTCTGCCTGTCAGCAAAGTAAGGACATGGGAGCTGTGTGCGTGCACGTGTGTGCGTGTGTGTGTGTGTGTGTGTGTGTGTGTGTGTGTGTGTGTGTGTGAGAGAGAGAGAGAGAGAGAGAGAGAGAGAGAGAGAGAGAGAGCGCTAGCTTCAGGGTTTGGGTTTCGTGTCTGCATTTTGTTGGTAGTTCTGGGTGCCCAGCAGACACTGCTCAGAGTGGTCTGCCACTCCTTCCCTGAGATGGGTAGAATTTGGGAATGTTCTCTCTGGGATGCTGTGGGCCTCTGAGCTCAGTGACTCTAGCATTCATGGTGACCGTTCATATCTCAGTGCCGGGAGTCCCAGGAGTCTCAGGCAGGGCTGTGAGCACATGAAAATGGAGAGCACAGAGAGCCGTTAGGCGTGTTCACCAGGAAACTATTCCCGTTTCTAAAGTTGGTTGTAAACATTTAAAGCACTTTCCTTTTCGTTTTGTTTTCGCTTTTGGCAGGTTTGATCATCAGGGTAAGGTTGTGCAGAAATACGCAGTTTAGATTAAGTAACAAATTCTAAGCATTACAAGATTTCTTCACTAGGATAACCTTACACCCACCTCTGCCTGGATAAATGGAGACTCTGTCTGCCCAGGAGCAAAGTTCCTCAACTCATGCTATCTTCCTTCCATGCTAGTGAACAGAGTTGCTTACCAAGGATGCCTGTTTACTCTTTCTGGGATGCCTCTTCCAAATGCCCGGACTGAGAGCTGGGGACAGGGCAGGCTGCACACTGCCGGAAGGAAATGACTGCTCTGTTTAGTGGTAGAGCAGGGTCTTCGAACTCACACAGTGGTTAGCATAGCCAGTCTGCTTTGTGGATAAGGGAAACTATGCTTTTGTGGAATAGAGCAGGAATTTGCTACCAACCCCTGGAAAAATTTGGGTCTAAGCAAACAGTGTGCCTTGGTCTTGTAGTTGCAAGGGGGCAACAGGGACAAGGGCTACATGTCCCTTCCCACAGAGGCTCTCTCCCCACAGAGAGCCTTTTGTGTGTTGGCTCATGCTGAGGACACTGTGTACTGGGACCAGAAGAGAGGCAGTTCGATGGTGAGGGAAGAAGAGAACAGGAAGAGAAGAGACCAGAAAAATGATGCTTGTGGCAGAAAAAAAAAGTTTAATTGTTGGGGGTGGATCGCAGAGAGAGAGAGACAGAGAGAGAGAGAGAGACAGAGAGAGAGAGACAGAGACAGAGAGACAGAGACAAAGAGACAGAGAGATACTGTTTAGCCAGCCACGTCAACAGAAGTTTGTTGTTCACAAAATTAGGACACTTGTGCCAAAGTACCAACAGCTCAGGCTTTTAAGACAGACTCAACGAGATCTGTGTGGTCCAGCCTTCTGGAAGTGCACCCCGACCTGTGTGGTTCAGCCTTCCGGAAGCTGACTGCTCCAGGCCAGGATTTTCTGCTTTTCCGTGTCCTCAGCGCAGAAAGTTAAACAGGATCCGGAGTAGGAAGTGGTGACTGGCCCAGAATAGGTCCTTACCGCTGCTGTTCCCATCCTTACCGCTGCTGTTCCCGTCCTAAACTTCTTATCTGCAGAGAGAAGCTGTCAAATAGAGAAGTGGCTTCCCCGGGGAAGGCTCTGTGATTGAGTGGTCCTCAGTGGCGGAGGAAGTATCCCCTCGTACTGTCCCTAGCACACAAACACCCCCCAGCCCCAGGGAAGAGGAGAGATAAGAGAAATTCAGTCTTTCCACAGAAGGGATGGAATAGCTTGTCCACGGTTACCGCATGGCATTTGGCCTGTGTTCTTCCTGAGGCAGAGCTCAGAGGATAAATTGGGGCTTTTATTCCAGAACCTGACACCAAGCCCAAATGTTCCTTCTCATTGTGGATGCTCCCGCACCTGGCGCATTTCCTGAGCTAGGTCCGTACATTGGCTGGTGTGGCAGACAGGTGCGTACTGACTGCAGCCCATAGACTCGAGAGAAACTGGCCTCCTATTAGAATGTTTGCTCGTTCTCAAACCCTTCAGAAGCCCCATGTTCTTGTGCTACTGCGCATTGGTCAACCCGGAGCACACAGCCTTCATTGTTTCGGTCCCTGGGTGTTTCCTCCAGGGCTAGGAAGCAAATTAGGAGAAATGGAAACAGTACAGGGGTGGGGGTGTTGGGGCAAGAAAGGCCAAGTTCCAATTTCTCCTTAATAGACAGGGTCTCCTTCTTCTGGCCCTGGCTGGTCCTGTGAGCCGCTGGCTTGCCCACAGTCCCGGTAAGGGTGTAGTGGAGGGTTGGACCGTGCCCAGATCACTTCGCCCCTAAGCATTACTTACTTAGTATGTTCTCTCCCGTTGTTTAACTCCTAAGCAACAGCTAACGGGGAGCCAAAGCGAAGGGAAGGAGCCTACCTAAGCCGGGCTCAGTTCTGACGGACTTCCTGTCAAAGGGTGGGCAAGTGTGCTGTTTTGGGAGAAAACATCTCCCTGAAGACTTACAGAGGAGAAGACAGAAGCCACGATCTCGGAGTGGGATTTTTACAAGAGGAAGCTATTCCCTTTGAAACACCAGCGTGTCAGAAGTGGGTGTTGAGATATTAAACGGAGACAAAGCATGCTTGGGACAATGACCAAGAACATGGAACGGGGTGGGGGGGTGACAGTGGGAAGGGAAATGACAGACGCCAGGTGGTAATTATGAAGTAAAGAGATGAGGGAGCTGGGAGATAATTCAGGTGGAAAAGAACTTGCTTCGTGCCAAGCAGTGGTGGTGCACACCTTTAAGCCCAGCACTTGGTAGGCAGAGGCAGGCGGATTTCTGAGTTCGAGGTCAGCCTGGTCTACAGAGTGAGTTCCGGGTCAGCCAGGGCTACACAAAGAAACCCTGTCTCGAAAAACAAAACAAAACAAAAAAAGAAAGTAAGAAAAGAAAAAAAAAGTGCTTTGTAAAAGCAAGGACTTGGGCTCAATCCCCAGAATTCATATAAAAACAAAATAAAACAACCAACCAACCACCACCACCAACAAACCCTCCAAAGGGGGCATGGTGGTGCAGGCCTGTAAGCCCAGTGCTAGAGAGACAGAGACAGATAGGTCCCGGGGGCTCACTGGTCAGTCTGTTTTAATTTGACGATTTCTAGGAGATAGCCCTGGTACCCAACTGTACTCACCCGTCACTGGTGACCAGTGATGTGCCAGACTGTAATGCGACATTCCGTTCCCTTGCAGGTTACTTCGCTCTGCAGGTCGGACGAGTAAGATTAAAACACAAGATTGTACCCCCAGCAGTCACGGGCCCTCTGGAGTTTGAGAGAATATTTCGTGCACAGTAAGTAACGCTTTTCACACAGGCAAGCCTGCCACAGACAGTGTCTGATTAGGGGAAAGTGTAATACAGGAGGCCCTAAATTCATTTTCAGTTATCAGCCACAACTCTCACTCTGCCTCATCCTCAGGCTCCACCATCATGAAAGATCCAGTGGGTGATGTTTGTCCAATTTTAAGTCAGATCTAATAGGGTTTATTTGCCCAAAATGCTGCAACTTAGGAAGAAGAGTACCCTTGTCTCTTAAGCATGGTGGCTGATCACAGAGACCTCTCTAGCCCCCACGCGGGCTCAGCACACTCAGGTGGAACTAATGATTTCATACTTTCTTTTCTTCAGCTGTTAATTTCTCCAAGAGCCGTTTCCTAAAACCTTAAGCCTGCAAGGATGAGATGACCCAAGTCCCAAGTTCTCAGAGTCTCTGACCATCCTGTGGTCCCTGCCTATTGACACACACACACACACACACACACACACACACAGAATCCTTCTGTCACAGACACCGTTCACTTGCCTGTAGACATTAGGTTGACCTTTTTATTTCACCCCCAAAGCCCAGTGCTTTGGAAACCATCGCCATTATCAATATCTATTTGTCAGTGGGTTCTTTTGTTAGTTTTTGGGATTTTTCTGTTATGTCCAGGAGTAAGGTTCACCTATATTTTTCCTTGTATAGTTCTTGTCTCATTTTGGCTATTAAAATAGAAATTATACCTTGAATTCGGTTTTGGTAAGGAAAGACCCTTGGGTTGACAACATGGTCTGTTGATCAGCCTCTTGTTTGCTGAGGGGTTTTCTAGGTCATTCTTTCCCTCTGATTTAAAGTGTATAGGGAACAGCACTGACAGGACTCAACACAAGTTTAAGAAACATCAAACCATACAAGGAGAAGTCATCCCTGTCCTAGCCGTCTTTAATTACTTTGGTATGTCAAGTAGCAAGTACTGGTTTGATGCCAGGGTGTTTGACACCTAGAAGAAAACGTTGATTTTATTCAGGTAAAACGTGCACAGTCTGGAAACAAAGTGGAGTGACAAGTCTTTACAAGTCACCGTCTTTTGCGCTTGTCCCTCACACGCCCTCCTGTCCTGCACATAGACACTGGCATCCATTTTGGTAACTTTTGTATTTCTAAATGCTGTGGACTTCGCTGCTGCTCTATTGGTAGACAGTTTTAAGCTTTGCCAGTTGAGGTCCTTCTATGACAGGACCTCACACTCTTCTCTCTTCCCAGTCTTGTAATTGGGTCACTATGTTACCTTAAACCCGGAGCCACTGTGGTTCAGTAAACATCCTTCGGAGTGCAACAGGAGAGCATTCTGTAATTATGTTTCCTTCTTGTGCAGGTTTCCTTTTTCTTACGGTTAATTTGCTTGTTAGTTTAGTTGTCTTAGTTTCATTCCTGAGTCTTTTACAGAATGGAGTCTCTCCGCTGAGCATGTTGAGATACACTAGCAGCCTGCTAACATCGTGTTCCTGCTTTGAGCCAGGTCTGCCGGAATCCTCCCCGTTTTGCTCCCGGGTGGAGGATGCTCTTTAGAGCTACTGCATGGCTGTTATTCTGGGCTTTTCTGTTGCCACGCTAGGGTTTTCTTATACTCTCTGGTTTGGATCACCTGGTACCTGGATTCCATTTTTTTTTTTTTTTTTTGCATTACTTTTGTCTCTTGTTTTCTCGGAGCACATCTGTTAGCTGTTTGTTACAGTGATGAATGCATGAGATAAGCAGCCTGCAGAGGAGGAGGAGGATTTATTTGGTTCCGGGTTTTAGATTTCCTCCTCTGGTGACCGTATTGTGTGGCACAGATATCATGGTGGGAGCATGTGGTGGGACAATCCCTATTCACCTATGGCCACATGCAAAAAGAAGAGTCTGGGCCCCAGCATCTCCTTTAAGGGTCTACCCAGTGACGTAAGCCCCCTACTATCTCCACTCTCTGAAAATTACACCCCAACTCTGTATTACACAGGGGCGGGTGGGGGGACTTTCCAGATTTGCTCTAGGAAACCTGTCTGATGCTTCCTGAGAGGAGCTCAGGTCCCTAGAACTTGGGGACTTAGCCTGTTTAAATACAGCATAGCCCGTCACAGCCTGATGGCCTGGTGAGACATTTATATTTCCATATGAAAAAATCTTATCCGTTCAGAATCGTGAGACAAATTGTCCCATCACTTTCTAGTGTCTTTGGATGCTGTTGACATTTGTCTTCTAGACCTTGTCATGTGGTGTGGGAACCGTGAGAGGCTCTGAGGTGCTCTGTGCCCCGTAGTTCTCTTCTGCATTACATCATGCTCAACCCCAGAGCAGGCCTCCTAATGGTCATGTCCTTCTGTCCTGGGAGATTAAAACGATTCTCCCTCAATCTCTTCTTCGTGCTTTTGTTCTTTTTTTGAAAGGTGCTAGTTCCCCTTGCGCGGGTCTTTTAGTTTCCTTTACTTTCAGTTTCTGTATATGGGGGCTTTTGTTCTTTTTTGGAGAATTTCCCCACTGCCTACTGTTTTCCAGCTGAAGGATTTTCGCTGATCATTCTTTCAGCTCCACGAGCTTATTGTCACCCCCTGCTCTTCCGGGGCTGTTGTCAGTGATGTCAAACCATTATGTCTTTGGGTCTCACAGGTATGATTTGTTCTTTTCCATTTGAGAATTTTATTAATCACTTAAAAAAAAACCTCTCTAGCGTCATTCCTGTTTAGATAATACTTAGCAAGTTTTAATAATATCAAAGCACACAGGTTAAGGCCTACCTATTTCAATTTCCCAAGCCTTATGGTCTGCGTGCTCAAGTTATTATTTATTTTGAACTTAGTCTTTCATTTTCATGCATTAGGTAAAAAGACACACATTAAATACATCAAATATGTATGATTATCTCCATATACGATGGCTTGGCCTGTATCAGTGAACAAACCAACAGTCCTTGTATATATAGCCAAGGAAGACCAAAGGTCAACACCAGTCACTTTTGCACCGCCCCGAGGTTGAGGTTTGCACTCTGGAAACCCCTTGTGAGATCCCAGGAGGGGATGCGACTGCATGTGATGGGGTGGACCGCTAGCTGAGCTAGGTTGGCTGAGGTAAACAAGGCCAGGTGAGACCCTGTAACCCAAAGCTGGGGACAGAATGATGGCCTGTGTACCGACTGCCTTGGGTTCAGCACCATAACCCCTCCCCATCAACAGAAGGAAAAGGCACTGAACAATCCCTGAACCAACCAAGCCCACAACTGGCGGGCTTATAGAAAACTAGGAAGCAGCAAGTGGGAGGCTAAGGCAGGGCTGAGGCGGGGCTGAGGCGGGGGCCAGCAGTAGGTTCAAAACTGCTTGACAAGGATACCGCATCTAGCCGGGTCAGATCTGAGGCCACGTCTTGATTCTCTGTTCCTCCTCATTGTTCCCACACATTTGATTCTCTGTTTCTTCCCTCCCCTTCTATAGCAGGACTCCTTTCGTCCTAGAAATAAAGCCGGACTCCATTCTAAATATTTTTCTGAAGTTGTTATTTATGAAATAAGTACCCGAGCTCAACTCACTTGCCAGAACTCAATGTGTTTGCTTAACCACAGTGGAAGAGACAAGAGGTTAAAATAATAAAATAAAACAATACCCTCAAAAGGTCAAGGTGGATTTCTAGGCGAGCGAACTCGGCTGGCTCAGTGGTAGCTCCCTCCTTTCTTTGGAGGGGAAAGGGGGCAGTCCTGCCCCACTCCCTGTATTTCATCTTAAATGTTCTATAGCACTAGTCAAGTTCTTGCCTTAAATTCTAAGATTTGGGACAAATCTGGCTAATTCAGAGTTCCATTTGTCAGGAGTATGGCGTATAGGCTTTACGGAAGGTGCCTAGAAAAACTACCTGGGCCAGGTCTTTGCAGGCTTCTCTCTGTCTCTTCCACACTGGCTTCCTTAGGAAGGAATACATTTAGTTTTCTCCCTGTCCTGGCAGAAGCATTGAATCCCTTTAGCCACCCTTGACTTAAATAGACACACTGCTTCCCCCATTCTTCTCTCTGCTGCACAGCCCGCAGCAGGGCCAAAGTCACTGCTCAGCCAGTCCCTGAGTAAACTCACATCTCCGTAGCCTCTAAGCCCCACAGAGGCACCTGCCTCCTCTTGCAGCAGGCTGGGGCAGTCAGCTGGTAAGCTGACTGGTGGTCGCTACCTCTTCACACTCAGTTACAATTTGAAGCCTGAAATTTTATAAATGAAAACATATGATCCTAATTCATGTTCAGACCCCTCAGAAAAATAAAGGTAAACTCACAAAGATAGGAGTTTTCAAATGTTCATTTTGTAGTATGTGAGGAAGGACGAGAGGGAGGAAGGAGGGAAGAGAAGGGGATAGAGAGAGCATCCCCCCTTACTCTGTATGTGTGTGTGTGTGTGTGTGTGTGCGTGTGTGTGTTATATGATGTATAATATGCACCCATGGGGGCAAAGGAGGACATCTAGAATCCTGCTCTGTGTATATGTGTGTGCACACTCGTGTGTGTTGTATGATGTATGATATGCACATACATGCACACACAGGGGCAGAGGAAGACATTGGTATCCTGCTCTATATCTGGGTGTGGTATATAATATGTGTGTGCGCGTGCTTGTGTGTGCTTGTGTATGGAATACAATATGTGTGCGTATGCATGTGTGACGTTTATGTGTGAGTGTGTGGTGGTGTATGTGTGTGAGTGTGTGTATGTGAGTATGTGTACATGTGTGGTGGGTGTGAGTGTGTGTGTGCATGTATGTGGTATGTGTGTATGCATGTGTATGTATGTGGTGTGTGTATGTGTGTATGTGTATGTGTGTGTGTGTGTGTGTGTGTGTGTGTGTATGTGTGTGTGTGTGTATGTATGTATGTATGTATGTATGTGTATACAGGGCCAGAGGAAGACATCAGGTTTCTAGCTCTATCATTCTCTACTTTATTCCTTTAAGACAGAGCATGTCACTGACCCCAGATCTGAGCCAGCAGCAAGCCCAAGTAGACCACGCGTGTGGCTTTCACAGTGCTGAAGGTTAAGGTACACACATGGCCACAGCAGGCTTTCTACACAGGTGCTGGGATCCGAACCCAGGTCCTTGTGATTGTATACTCTTACCCAGTGTGAGCAATCTCTCTGGCCCTAGCATTTCTAAGGAAGCTTGCTTTCTGCTGGTCTGTGTACCGGGCACTATCTGTGGAGCTCTGACCTGGCCAGAGTGGTCAAAGATTTGCGCTTTCAGAAAGGGAGGGGGAGTCTATCTTCTAAGGCCACTGCTGCTCTGGAGCTGTGCTATGCTGTGCAGTGGGCAGGTGAACAGGGAGGAGGAATCCACAGGGGCATCTAGGAGCCAAGGTCCGGGCCACCAAGCAGGAAGTGACCACAGCAGGCTGGAGCTGCATCCAGTGGCAAAAGCTTCGGGAGAGAACTTTCTTCCTCAGAAGTGTTACAGCTCTTATACGACAGAAGCTCTCAGACAGCCTTTGATGAAATAACTCTCTGTGCGCCTTTATTCCTTGTGGACAGGGTCTTATATACATCTTGGGGTGGGTGGGGTCTAAAAGCAGATGATTTCTATTGGCTTGGCCTGAGATGTTAGGGATGCTTCATACGGATTCGGGGAGGGGGAGGGGCCTTCGGGTGCTGTCCCTACATCATGGTCCTTTTCGTGGGGTGCTCTGGTCATGTGACAGGAACCTGGTCAGGAGTAGGTGAGTCCTCGGGTATAAGGGTACTGGGGTTTCTGAACTCTCTTGACCTCACTGTTTCCTGGCATGGTCTATTACCTGACAGCTTACTGCCCAGGGAGTTAGCTGGAAGCACTATATCCCATTATCTGTTGAGTTGGATGAGGATGCCCAAGATTGTGAATGATTCAGTGGTGAGGCCGGTGACAGGCAGGAGCGTCTGGAGCAGAGTTGTAGGTGGAGGCTCCTCGGATGTTCATACTGCTTCTATTATTCGTTCAATTGCTGCATGGTGGTTAGAATCAGGACCTGCTGCCACCACGGTACACCTCCTGCTGACTCCTGCAAGTGACGTACCCAACAAGGAACGATTAAGTCAATTAAGTAACTCATTCTTATTTTTGAGGTGCTCATTGTTAGGATTGGTATTGGTTCAGGACCCACAAGACCAAGTGGGGATTTATTTGCCCCAGAGGGACAGAGGGAAGGAAATAAGAGACAAGGACAGGAGATAGAGGAGGAAGGAGAAGGGAACAGAGAGAGGGGAAGGAATATTTGTCCCAGAGTGGGACAAAGGACTGCCTTTGAATAGAGAGGAGACAGAGACATGACACATGGGAAAATGGTGGTGTATAAAGCTAAAGAGGGAAACCCTGTGCTAGGATGAGGTGTTTAGCTTTAATTGGGCATGTTAATTATGTGAGCCAAAGAGGGCTTTTGATTGCCAGACTTTAATATTTTGATAGCTGGACCTTGGTAGTTGCCCTCAGGAGGAGGAATTGGCCAAATAAGAGAATGGATCTTGGTGGTTAGCCTTAGGAATGTGATATAAGGTATTTTAGCAAGGCAAAGGGAATGGGAGAGGAAGGCAAGGCGAGCCAGAGCCATGCTCACTGTGCACGAGCTGGCCAGAGTCCCTTCATGCACTGTGTAGCTCAGGTTGGCCTGGAATTCCTGCTTCAGCCTCCCCAGTGCTGGGACTCCAGCTCTGGGTCACCATATAACATGCCACCATATAACATGTCCTATGTCTCCACCTATACATGAACTCCTGCAACTCTTTTCCCACCCAGAGGCCTTCTCTGAGCATGATAAGCTGTAGCTCTGACCCTTCTGATTAGAGTCATAATTCACAGGATTTCTTGCTTCCCAAAGTTCACAGACCAGGCCCTGACACCTGTGAATTTGCAGCTGCTGAGTCAGAGTGAATCAGCAAAAACAGAGGGGGGAGGGAAAGATCTTTAGAAGCCTCATTGAAATGCCTGGCCTGTCTTTATTTTTAAAAGCTTTCCTATCTACAGTGAACACAGGGTTAGGAAGGTTCTAAGGCTGGCCAGCATTGAAAATGGCCCCCTCTCCAGCTTCCAGAATGAGTTTGTTACATGCAGAAGTTCACATTGTATGTTCAGGAGTCTATTAACTAGAGGAGATGCTGAGAAAAGTTTCATGTCAGAGGCTTCCCTCCCACCAAGAGGGTCACCCTAAGTAATGAGTTTTTGAGAACATCAGGACCTTTCTTGGTCCAAGTGTGCATGACTCAGGGACTTAGGGTGTCTTAGTTACTGTTCTATTGCTGTGATAAGACACCATAATCAAGGAAATGTATAGAAGAAAGGATTTATTGGGTCTCAAAGTTCCAGATGGTTAAAGTTCATGACAATTGTCTTACTGCTGTGAACAGACACCTTGACCAAGGCAACTCTTATGAGGTCAACATTTAATTGGGGCTGGCTTACAGGTTCAGAGGTTCAGTCCATAATCATCAAGGTGAGAGCATAGCAGCATCCAGGCAGGCATGGTCAGGAGGAGCTGAGAGTGCTACATCTTCATCTGAAGGCTGCTAGCAGAATACTGGCTTCCAGGCAACTAGGATAAGGGCCTTAGAGCCCACACCCACAGTGACACTTATTCCAACAAAGCTATACCTCCAAAGAGTGCCACTTCCTGGGCCAAACATATTCAAATCATAACAATAGCCATGGTTGGGATCTTGGCAGCAGGCAGGCAGGTATGGCACTAGAGTAGTAGCTAAGAGCTTGCATCTCCTACAAGTAGTAGGCAGAGAGAGCTAACCGGCCGGACATGGGCTTTTAGAACCTCAAAACCCACTCTCAATGACACTCCTCCTCCAACTAGGCCACACCACCTAATTCATCCTAAACACTCAACCAAACTGCAGGTTAAGCATTTAAACAGATGATCCTATGAGGATGGGGATGGTGTGTGTGTGTGTGTTCTCTTTTAACTTCCGTAGTGGCTGTTGGAAAATCCATGGTCACCAAAATGCAACCCGAAGCCAGTGGTTCTTGAGTTCTAGATGGGGGTAAGCAAAGGGATATGGGCTTTATTGGGGGTCAGTAAAGAAAAAGTGAGAGAACTTCCTGAGAGGGGGGGGGTCACAGAGAGAGAAAAACATCATTAAATTGTTTTGTGTAGGAGTTTTTATAGGACTTACGGTAAACATAAGGCAACGACTAGTGTAATTTCTGTTGCATTGGTTTTCCAGGCTGTCATGGTCAGAGCCAGTAGAAACCCCCATACTCTATGATCCAAAGAGGGAGATGATGATACTGTTTGTTCACTGTCCACCCAGTCAAGGGTGGTGGGACACCCCCACACACACCCCGTCTGTCTCCGACTTACTCCTTATTAGCAGCTGACCTTGACTGTCTGATGGCCCTTATCCTGCTAGCCTCGGCCTTGCAGGTGGCTGTTAACTAAACTATCCTTTCATTGTTCCCGTATTTACACGAGCAGCTTGTATCACAGCTGCCAAGATGAATCTGCAGTCTTTCTTCTCCCTCAGGGGTGGGGGCCATAGTCTTGTATATGGTGTGATCTGAGTGGTGGTCTCCTTTCTAGACTAGGTGGACGTTGCTAGTTAGAAGCCACTCTTACCTAATAGTAGACTGTTTGTCACATGGCAGGGCAACCCCGTCTTGCATATATTCTCCAAAGAATGGAGTGGGGTTGGAGTCTCAGGGAAGCCAGCTGGCCTGCTGACACTGGCCTCAGAGCTCTGAGCTCTGGCCTCCCTCTCTCCTTATCTACTTGGTTGTCTCTTAGCTGCTGGCCCTCTTATTTATCTTCCTTGGCGTTCCCAACTTTATTATTTTAACCCTAACCTTCCTGTTAATCTGTATCTGTTATTTGTTTTCGCTGTACTATTTGTTATCAGAATGCACTCTTCCCTGTCCCTTATGACTTGAGACTTGCAGCAAGCTGCTCCCGAGCCTAAGTAGCCCACAGAGAGGGGAGGGCTCTGCTGCAGTTTCTATTCACATAATATGGTTTGATCTGCGCAGGCGCGCATGTGGCCCTGCTCTAGTTTGATCAGAGCGCTCCCTTTGTACCTGTGGGGGTGCATTTGCCCTCCTCAGTCTGTGCACACGGGCCGTGTGGTGGTGTCTGTGGATGGATCCGGGGCTACTTCCCTCTGCATGTGCATTAGACACAGAGCCAAAGGGTGATCGCTCACTGGAGTCACCTAGGGCAAGGCCCAGTCTGCAGCCATTGCTCCACACAGTGTCCGGGAAACGCTGAGCGCACGTGATCACCACGGCGGTACCCAAGGTTCTCAGCTTTTCTCAGGCTTTTGCCATTCTCTCCCTTAAGCTTCATGACTCCTAAAACATTTTGACACCAGACAAACAAGGTCAACGGATCAGGGTTGTACTGGTTTCAAAACTTGAAGTTCCACCTTCTAGATAGCATCTCAAGTCCAGGCCAAGCAGGACACTTGCTCCCCCTACTGGCCCCCGAGAGAAGACCTTTTCAGTTACTCTTCCTGGTGTGGAATTCGAGGTCCCTGGTGACATCTGCTTATAACAGTGACTGCAACCTCCCCCTGACTCCCATATTTCTATACAGGATGTCAGGGCTACTGCACCATGAGGGCTGTCCCCCACCCCCCGTGGATATTTGGGGGGAGGGAATATTTGACAGGTGATCATCTTAGTGGGGGAGTTTTCAGAATTTGGTCCCCTTAACTTGAGTGTATCTGTTTAGGCTGGCGGTTATCGCGGGGCACACCACACTTCGTCATTATCATGCTGTGGGAGCTTTTCCGGGCTCAGAGGTGCTGCTGGCGGGAGAGGGTGTGGTCACAGGGTGGAGGAGGTGGTAATGAGCAGGCAGAATGGGGCTCCAGGTGTTTCAAGGTGAAGCAATACTACTAGGTAGACAGCCACAAATAGCAGAGACCCCAACTGGCAGCCAGAGAATTACTTCTGATGTCTGAAAGATGATGATAAACAAAGAGGCAGGGGATGGCTAATCGCTGTAAACGGACTGGGTTTGAAATCTCTTAGGAGACACATCTCTGAGCTTGTCTCCGAGGCTGTTTCTTGAGAGGTTTAACTGAAGAGGAAAGACCCATCCCACGGGCTGTGGTTTCAGACTAAATTAAAGGTATCAAAGGAAGAAGCCAGCTGTCTTAGTCAGGGTTTCTATTCCTGCACAAACATCATGACCAAGAAGCAAGTTGGGGAGGAAAGGGTTTATTCGGCTTACACTTTCCACACTGCTGTTCATCACCAAGGAAGTCAGGACTGGAACTCAAGCAGGTCAGGAAGCAGGAGCTGGTGCAGAGGCCATGGAGGGATGTTCCTTACTGGCTTGCTTCCCCTGGCTTGCTCAGCTTGCTCTCTTATAGAACCAAGACTACCAGCCCAGAGATGGCACCACCCACAAGGGGACCTCCCCGATTGATCACTAATTGAGAAAATGCCTTACAGCTGGATCTCATGGAGGCATTTCCCCAACTGAAGCTCCTTTCTCTGTGATAACTCCAGCCTGTGTCAAGTTGACACAAAACTAGCCAGTACACCAGCTAAACACAGCAGCCATCTCTTTTTGCTTATTGACTGAGGAGGGGGTGGGAGTGGGGGTGGGGGGTGGCCACTTGCTCCACCCAGGTGACCAAGCTTTCCCTGCAGTGGCAGACTGAACCATACACTGTATCTTAGAGGAACCAAAGTTTGAGGCATGTCTGCAAAAGTCTGAGGTTGGGTGAGTACAAGAGTGACTCCTGCCTGTAGTAGGAGGACAAGGGACCCATTTCTTGGGGGATAAAGATGAAATACAAAGTAACCTGCCTTTCCATGAGCATACACGGAGCTACAGTCAATCCTTGCCTGATCTCAATGGCCTCTAACCACCCTGTGCTCATGTCGTATCTTAGCACAATGTTCGTATTTTCTTGATTACTTCTGGGAGTGTTCCCAGTGATATGGTCCCAGCTTCAAGCAACTGGCTGTCCTCAGTGCACTTGGTATTGTCCTTGGGGTCTGGAGCATTGTCCATACCTGGGTGTCCTGGCTAGTTTTATGTCAGCTCAATACAAGCTGGAGTTATCTGAAGAGAAGGAAGCTCATTTGAGAAAATGCCTCCACAAGATCCAGCTGTAAGGCATTTTCTTAATTGGTGACCAATGGGGAAGTGTCCAGCCCATCGTGAGTGGCACTGTCTCTGGGCTGTAATCCAGCGTTCTATAAGAAAGCAGGCTGAGTAGGCCAGTAAGCAGCATCCCTCTATGGCCTCTGCATCAGCTCCTGCCTCCAGGTTTCTGCCCTGTATGAGTTTCTGTCCTAACTTCCTTCAATGATGAACAGTGATGTG
Organism: Mus minutoides; assembly: GCA_902729485.2. Lineage (NCBI taxonomy): Eukaryota > Metazoa > Chordata > Mammalia > Rodentia > Muridae > Mus > Mus minutoides. Next base: position 15,207 of record CACVCL010031032.1, read on the forward strand.
ACCTGGTCCAGACACTGGACCACGTCCTGGGCCTGCTTTGGGGGTTCAGTGGAGGGAGGAGAGATTTCAGGGCTCTCTCTCTCCATTGAATCCTTGTCACCTGAGGCTTGGTACTGTCTTTCTGGGGTCTCTCTAAGCCTTTCATAAAGGTAATCCAGCCACACCAGGCGGTTCTCCATTAAGAGTTCTCTAGCTTGAGCTTCCAGGAAAGAACCAAGCCAGCCCTCTGTTCTTGTTTCTCTTTTTTTTTTTCCAAGAGACTTCCTCCCTCTTTCATTCAGGGGTACAAAAACACAACAGTGTGTCAGCCTCTGTGGATAGACCCACAAGGAGACCACAGGCTCCCAGACTCTTCCCTACTGTGAAGCTGGGGGAGGCTAAGAGGCTCTGTGTAGTATCTCTTTGTTCCTCAAAATGCAGCACCAAGGTCATTAATTCACTGCAAAGAGAAGTCTGAAAATAGACTTTTGTGAATGATGCTTCCGAGGTGTTTAAAACGTCACAGATAATTTTGAATAAGGACATGTGGGAAAACTCAGTCTTAACATTCTGGAGTAATTTAGGGTGTATCATGAAACCTAATAAAGAATGGGCCAGTTGGGTGATGTTTCCAAAAAGGGCCGGGAAATTGCCCTGACTATGGAAAGGGTTACAACCCTCCGGGGCTTTTCTTCTCTTTTGTTCTCTGGAAAAGATTCTATGGACAGGGAAATGCGGGGAAGCAGGTTCTTCATTCTAGCTAACTGTTGTTACTCTTCCTGTGAAATATATAAAGTCTCCTTTCACTTAGCCTACCATAGCTACTTACAAACTTATAAACCCATCACATGCAAAAACATGCCAGAGCCATGCCAGGGCCATTCCAGGGCCATGCCAGGGCCATGCCAGGGCCTTGCCAGGGCCATGCCAGGGCCGCAGAGAAAACCACCTTTGTCACTTCTCTGAGTGCTAGAGAGCTGAGCCTCCGCTTAGGCTCCCGGGGAGAGCTTCCTGGTCACTAGTGCCCTGCTGGGCCTTAAAGAAATGGCGAGAAGAGAGAGAAGGAAGCATTTCGAGATCAACACTGCCCATTTCCCATTTTTTTTTTTTGTTTTTGTTTTTGTTTTCAGGCCCCCTGAGAGCAAAGGGTCCTCACTGGTTATGTTGCCGAGGTTAGGACTTTCTATGCATGCTTCAGGATTTGGCAGCAGCTATGGCTTTGGGGTGAATGTGGGATTTGTCCATTGTTCACCGACCTCCCTTCTATTGAGGACAAGGATTAAATGCACATTTTACTATTATTTTTATTTTTGTGTATGTGTGTGTCTGTGTATGTGCACATGTGTATGGATGCCTGTCGAGGCCAGAAGATGGCACCGAGTGTCCCGGACCTGGAGTTACAGGTGGTTGTGGGCCATTGGGCGTGGGAACTGAACTCAGATCCTCTGCAAGTGCTGAACGTTCTCCTCCAGCTCCACTCCCCCCCAGCCCCATTTCTGAAGTTTTTGTTTTGAGACAAGGTCTCATTAAGTAGTTCAGGGAGGCCTTGAACTCACTCTATAGCAGGCAGGGAGTAAATGTAAAAATTGCTTGCCTCAATAACCCCAAATAGCTGAGATGACAGATATGTGTCACCAGGCTCAGAAATGACAAATTATTCTTGCTTAACTTCGCTCAGATGAGCACAGAGAAGACTGAGCTATCTGCTAGCAAATTAGAGCTAACCCAGTCACTACTGCACCTCCTCACCTTCCCCTTCTCTGCTAGGTACTGTGAGTTAACTGTAGCTCCCAGAGAACTATTTCCTTGGGCTAGAAATAGTACCCAAATCTCCATCTGACTTTCCAACAAATAGAGGCAACAGAACGCTACTGTCCACTCATTTTAATTTTTACTTCATGTCTATGATTTTTTTTGCCTGCATGCATATCTGTGCAGCACTTGTGTGCCTGGTGCACACAGAGACCAGAAGAGAGGATCAGATCTCCTGGAACTGGAGTTACAGACTCCTGGGTGCTTAGGATTGAACTCGGATCCCCTGCAAGAGCTGTCGGTGCTCTTAAAAAGATGGCTTTTGTGACTTACCTTCCCACTGCATAGAATGGGAATTAAGTGTGTCCGTTTCTTTTCTTCAGACGCTTTTAGGGGAATTATTTAAAGACTCAAGTGGGAAGCTGAGGGTGGGAGAGAATTTTTAAGAAGAACGATGTTCAATGTGAATTGAGTGGCCTCTTGGGTTGCTTGATAAGGTATGGAAATCTCTTTAGGCTCTGGGGGCCTGTTTCTTAGAAAATCCAAGCCACGGTGTGCTTCACTTGTGACCATTTGTGTATAGGAGAATGATTCTTGGTCCCGCTCTGTGGTCTGAGCAATGTCTGAATCTCACATCGAGAGATTCCTTTTAAGTGGAAGGATCTTTTAAATTCCTGATGTAAGTTCTTGTATTATTTTTGCTTGAATTGATGGAACGCTCACCTGCAGATGGAAAATCAATACATCAGTGTGTGTTTCCTCATGGATTAAGTTTCATCTTTATTTATCCCCCCCCTACAGGCAAAACTCTTTGGAGTTTTATTCCATATTCATCGTAACGCTGTGGATGGCTGGGTGGTACTTCAATCAAGGTAATTATAAGAGCATCTCAACTCATTCCAAAGATGACTGTGGTGTTTAAACACAATTAAGGGGCAGATAGATGACCATATGGCTACTGATGCTGGAAATGACTTTGACTATAAGAAGCAATGCCTGTATACATCCAAATTCCAGGTGTGCTCAGATGGCCTCAATGTGATTTAGTTCAAGAATTAAAAAAATAAAACCAAACACTAGCAGTTAGATACAGAGGGGTGAATCCCTGAGACTCCAGGAGTCAGACAGAGGCAAAGCTGCATCGTGAGACTGTGTCTCAAAAAGCAAGCGCTGATAACGTAGCTCAGTGGAGGAATACTTGCTTGTCATGAGCAGGGCCAAGAGTCTGGATCTGAGCATGTTCATTCTCTCCAGCATAAGCATCTTGGATGAGATAGGGCTCCTTCAAGGTTGTCTGCCTATAGACCACCCACAGCTTGAAACAAACTACATGCTAGACACTCAGGGATAAAAATGACAAGAACCTTGTCTTCAAATCCAATAATCTAATTAAACTGGATGATCAGAACACAGAAAACAATTCACTTTTACAACAGCAATGTTCACAGAGCATTTATCGAATGCCAGGTCTTTTTTTTGGAAGTTCATAGATTTGTAGGATTTAAAACATTCATATGATGTAGTCAATAATTGATTCCTACTTTACATATGGGGAGATGGAGGCACACTGGTGTTAATATGTTGTCTGGCCTGCTATTCACCAATGTGGAGAAATCTTCCATTCAAGGACATAGCAGGGCTCTTGATATTTGTCCCAACAACCTATGTTTGGAGGTTCAGAAGGACCTGCATCTTGGATTCCACAAGTTTGCAAGCATGCCCTTTCTATTTGGCTGAAGTTTCCTTGGTGAGCTGAGGGCTTTGCGTACCCATGGACTCAGGGGTTGGACCTGCATGGATACACTGACTGGAGAAATGGAATCCCTTTAATTCCTGGTCACTTCAGTGGTCTCATTTGGGTATGCGTTTGCTTGGTAAGATTTAAATAAACTAAAATCCAGCTGCTTCCAGGGAACCTTCATCAATCTCTTTCTTGCGACTTTTTCCTGTCAACCAAGGAATTTCAGATACAGTGACCTTTAAAGAATAACTTTTTTAACTTTACTCAACTCATCCTTTTGTTCCTTAATGGCACAAGTGCAAGTGGCTGTTCCTCTTCATCTAAGGGCATATTAACAATGAATAAGGGATGTGCCGTTAGATAATGGGATTCTGTCTCTGTCTCTTGACTCTTCAGATTTTCCCATGGTGGCCCAAATGAGGCTGACTGCCTAGCCAAAACGGTTCTTGGGTAACTTGTCATTCTTTTCTCTCCCGACATAAGTTGCCTACTAAGGTGCTTCTGGCTGTTCATTGGCTTTGGGGAATAATTCAGTAGGTTGGGATAGTAGATCTCAATAGAGAGAAAGCATGCCTAGAATCTTTAACATCCTTAGATGCCAGGCAGCTCTGCCTCTACTCTGGGCTCCCATGTTCTGATGCTTTGGTGCCTTCTCCCTCCAGCAGCATCCCCTAGAGCCCTTTCTAAGAGGACAGAACTCCAGTCCCCTGTACCACAACACCCTGGAGCTTTTTCACACTTTCAAGCCTGAAATTTTCTTCTCTCCATCTCTTGTCTTCTTTATGGATAAAGATGTTGGGGAAATGGCTCAGTTGTTAGAATGCCAGCCATAGTGACTTCAGTTCTGATCCCAGCATCCACACAGAGAGCTGGGTGCAGAGAGGCACATGCATCCGTGACCCAGGGACAAGAAAGGTCGCTGGAGACAGGCTCTAGCCAATGAGCTACAATCTCAATGAGAGACCCCTGGCTAAAAATTTGGGAGGTTGGGGGTAGTGACTGAGGAAGATACATCATATCTGATATGAGGAAGATACCTGATATCAATCTCTGGCTTCCATACCTGCACACATGTAGACACATCCATACACACACAAATACCCACATAGACATGGACATCATGCAACACACACACACACACACACACACACACACACACCCCTCTATCATATAAAGGATCATCTATGAGTAGACAAGAAGGTGGGTTTTTTGTTGTTGTTGTTTTGTTTTGTTTTTCAAGACAGGGTTTCTCTGTGTAGCCCTGGCTGTCCTGGAACTCACTTTGTAGAGCAGGCTGGCCTCAAACTCAGATATCAACCTACCTCTGCCTCCCAAGTGCTGGGATTAAAAGAGTGTGCCACCACCGCCCGGCTGACAAGAAGGTTTTATTTCTTCATTTTATCTTCTTGGGGTGCTGAGATCAAACCCAAAAGAACTGAGCATGCTGGCCAGGTATCCTACTGAGCTAAAGCCCCAGCCCCAGCCCCAGCCCCAGCCCCATCCCACCATGTTGTGGTGACTCCCAATCATAAAATTGTTTTCTTTGGTACTCCATAAGTGTAATTTTGCTACTGTTATAACATGTATAGCAAACATTTGTGTTTTCTGGTGGTCTTAGGTGACCCCTGTGATAAGGTCATTCATCCCCAAATTATCTCAACCCATAGGTTGAGGTCCGCTGCTCTAGACATTTCAGTTTGCATCCGTGAGATGCCCATTTAGAGAAGACATCAATATTTTGACTGGTCAGAATGGCAGCACATTCTATTGTTCTTTGCATATTTGGGGGATAAAACTTAGATGTGGTAAAATGCATAGATCTTAAGTGTTCAAGGAAGTTTCACAGAGGGCCACATGTGTGGGAATCCGTTCTCTATCAAGATATGTAACATGGCCACCACTCGGGAAGTCTACCCTGTCCCCGCACCTGTCCAGTTCTGTTCCTTCCGCTGCCCTGGTTTTTCCACAGTTTGGTCTTTCCATTCTAGAGCTCCATGTGATTGGAATAATACAGTTCACTCCAAGGCGCAACGCCTCAGTTCACAGCTGAGTGCTACTGAGATTCGGGAGTTGCTGCAATACAGCTCTCTTCATTCTCCATGGAGTAGCAGGGGCATAGAGGACGATACGATTTGGTTATCAAGACTCCCAATGACCAACTCCCAGACTAGCTCATCTTTCGGTGACCATGAACACATAACTCATAGTTATGATGACCAATCACAGTTTCATGAATGCTGTGGAGTGGGTCTTTTTATGGACATGTGCCTTCCTGTTTCTAGAGTAAATACGTAGGAATACAATAGTTGGTTAAATGATATTTAACTCTTATGAGAAACTTTCAGAACTTTCCCTAGAGGGGCTGTATGATTTTGCATCCTACCTCTGATGTGTGTGGATTCCACTTGTTCTGTATCCATTCCATTTTATATTGTTGCTCTTTAAAGTTCTAGCCATGCTGGACATGGTGGCACAATGCCTTTGATCCCAGCACTCAGGAGGCAGAGGCAGGTGGGTCTCTGAGCTCAAGGCCAGCCTTATCTCCAAAGTTCTAGGAAAGTCAGGGCTACACAGAGAAACCCTATCTGAAAAAGATAGATAGATAGATAGATAGATAGATAGATAGATAGATAGATAGATAGATGATCCTGGTACTTGTTGGTGTCGTCTCACTGTAGTTCCTGTCTCTCCTTCCTGCTTTCCTGGCTGCTGGAGACAGAGTCCAGTAGCTGGGCTTGAGCTCTACCCACTGAGGCATGTCACTGACGTTTTAACTAGCTGCTTGCTGACATTCAGTTGTCTTGAAACCATTTTTTTAAAATGTGATTACTGGCACACTTATTTATCATATTGTGTGAATTGTGTATTCAAATATTTTAGTTATTTAGAAAAGTTGTTTTTCTCTTATTATCTTAAGGATTCATTATATATTCTGGGCACATTTATTTTGTCAGAAAAATGTTTTTAAAAATACTTTCTCTCGCTCTCCACACTTTATTTTGAGAGACATTCATTAAGTCCTCTAACTTTTCTCGGTTTCATTTCTTCCATAGTTTTTGCAGCCTGTCTGGGTCTCCTGTACATATACGCCCGTCACAAGTATTTCTGGGGCTATGCAGAAGCCGCTGAGAAAAGGTAAAGAGAGCCCAATTGTGGCGTATTTGGACAAGCACAGCAGGGTCAGTTTGCTGCTCCTGAGAGGCACTAAGAATACATGCAGTATTGGTGCACATTGCCTGTCCGAGGCCGGTCCTGCCAAGCCACAGGAGTAGGCATGAGAGGAGAAGATGGAAGTTTGTATCTGCTCATTGCACGGGGGCTTCGTCTGTTTGTTGTTTTGTTTTTGAGATAAGGTTTCTCTGTATAGCCCTGGCTGTCCTGGAACTCGCTTTCCAGACTAAGTGGGCCTGGGACTCATAGAGATCACCTGCTCCTGCCTCGAGTGCTGGGATTAAAGACACATGGTACCGGCAGTTGGAGGCACTTGGACTCTTAATCACAGCAAACCTTCAGCTTTGGTTCTAGCATGCTTAGGCAAGGTCGCTACTGTGCAGGGGCCAGCTGGCCTCAGTGCGTGGCATACTCTCTACATTCTGTGGAAGTTCTGAGCAGTCCAGCAGTGAGCAGCCTTTATAGGGACCCCGAAGGCTTCAGCACAGCCCAGTCTGACACTCTTCTCCCTCATGTCCACTCCGTAGGATCACTGGTTTCCGGCTGAGCCTGGGGATTCTGGCCTTGCTGACTGTCCTCGCTGTCCTGGGGCTAGCAAGCAGATTCCTGGACGAATACCTGGACTTTCATGTTGCAAAGAAACTGAGGAAGCCCTTCTAAGTTTTTTCTCTTCCCTTTCATGCCTGTAGAGGTCTTCACCACTCTGAACACAATATGATGTCATGTATTAAATAAAACTTTTAAAACTTTTATTTGTCTTGTTGTTGTGGCTTTGTGGAAATGGTCCCTTTTGCAGAACCTGGCCTCTGCTTGAGAAGCGAGCTTCCCGATGGTGGCTCACCTGCACCAGGTGTGTCAGTCCCGGGCTCTTAGGATGCCTGTGACTGTTTTAGTGAGGAGAAAGCTTGACCCACGTGCAGGCTTCCATCCTGATGAGGGGTCCCAGGGAGACGCAGCTCAGGCAGATAGACCCTCAGCCCTGGCTATAGCAGAGCCACAAATGCCAAGAGGAGACATGAAACACATGAACTAGCCAGACTAGAGAGTCATCGACTAATCCTAGCTCTGTCTGGGAAGGTGTATTTCATGAAGAACAAAGGAAAAAGTGAGATATTGCATCATTTTAAGGACTCCCCCAGGGGAAGTGTTCATTCCCCTTGACAGAGGATCTTGCATCCCTGATGACAATGGCAGAGTCTGACCCGGCTTGTGGCATAATTGAGGACACAGGGGAAGCTGGGTGGCTGTCCTCTCTTGGTGTGCAGTCACTACCTGGCACTATTCATTTAATAATTCCAGCTTCGCTTCTGACAATTGAGAGTGATTCTGGATTCTGGCCTCGAAGACCTTAGAAAAAAGGATCTAGGTTCACCTCTGTCAGCCGGCTACAGACACCTTCTAGATATTCTTTAGTGTTACTAGAATATGAATAGTAGAAAAGAAAACAAGAAATAACAATGCTTCCAGAATAGCAAGAGAGCTAACAGGTCCTGGACAGCGCCAGGCACCCCATCGAATGCTGGGAAGACATTGGCTTGGAAAGGGGACATTTGGATTTAAGTTGAATTCCACCACTGGTACATGACTGACCCCTCAATGGGAAGTTGTATGGAAGAAACTGAGCACCCCAGGGTCATCAAACCATTGTCTGCCCTGTCACCTGCTGGGCACAGCACCGGACCCCAGCACTCAGTAGCTCTGACCCTTGTTTTTTCCTTAGGTAAAATGTGCCTTAAAATGACACACTAAATGTAGTTGGGGTTTTGTTGTTGTTGTTGTTGTTGTTTTGGTTTTGCCCTATGGCATATTATCACATCCAAATGTCATTTGGAAGAAGAAAAAAAGATAACTTTCAAAAATTTTAAGATCTTAAAATAACTTCTATTTTAATTTACTTATGCATATGTGTATGCACACACATGTACCCTCACACACATGCACACACATGTACCTGCACACGTATGTACCCTCACACACATGTACCCTCACACACATGCACACACATGTACCTGCACACGTATGTACCCTCACACACATGTACACATATGTACCCTCACACACATGTACCTGCACTCACATGTACCCTCACATACATGCACACATACATACCTTCACACACATGCACACATACATACCTTCACACACATTTACCCTCACACACATGCACACACATGTACCCTCACACACATGCACACAGATGGTTAATGCATGTGGAACCAGGCAAAGCATGTCCCAGGCTTTCAAAATGTCCATCTTCAGCTATTACCATAGAATTATTTTTTGTTCTAATCCCTTGCCACCAGGAAGCCTCTGTAGTGTTTTAATTACTATTAAGTTGTACTTTAAGACCCTGGGTAGAGCTAGCCTCCTCCACAGTGGGCTTCCTTCTCTCTGGCCAAAGAGACATTGTTTTTGAGACAGGGTCTCAGGATGGCCTTGATTCCACAATCCTTCTGCCCCAACCTTCCCAGTGCTGGGCAGGTTGTAAATCTCTGCTTGGTCTGACAGTTGTATGTATGTCTTTTTTTTTTTTTTAAAGTAAATCTGACACTTTTTACACTAAGAAATCAGATGCATTACTTGGAAACAAAGTCATGAGAAAAGGGAACCAAGGATTTCCTTTTGTCTACTATGGAAGCCTCAGAAGGCATAAGGACCAAAGGGCGGCAAGATCCTTGATAAATCCCGAGTAGGGGAAAGAGACTTTTGTGAGGCTGCAACAGCTTGGATATGGAGTAAGAACTTGAAGCTATGAAGGGGTGCATGTTTGTTAGGGGGAGCATGTTAGGGGGTGCATGCTAGGTGTTGCAGGTCTTTAACGACACGGTGGTTAGGGTAGAAAATGAATGCTCTCTGAGGCTGCACACTGAGGTGGTGAGTGGGGATGTGGTCACAGGCACATATTTTGCTTTGAAATGACTCCCAGATTACACATAAGGAGTGCTCATGGCAGACTAGTAATCATGATTAAACTGAGTTGATGGCTGGAGATCCTCTTTCTGCTTCCCTGATGGTTTGGAAATGTTCAGTTTTAAACTCTTAAAGAGAAGCCGAAACTAACGAACAAGTCAGGTTTTTTTTCTATAGCTGGAAAGTTTCTTTTGTTCTGTGTCAGAGATGTGATGGAGACAGAGTGGCTTTGCTGGACCCATCAGTGTTGGTCTGGTCCCAATGTCCTGTACATGGGACATGAGGACACCCGGTATGTGGAAGCTGCAGTAATTCCTGCTGCTTGGTATCAGAAGTCAGAGGGGCACTTGTGGCAGCTGGGCCGTAGAATCAGAGTGTCCTATGCCCTTTAAACTGAATAACAGTGACCAAAGAGAATAAGGGGAGAGTGGAAAGAGCACAATAAATCAGGAAGTAGCTGAGCAGTTCAGTAGTCTCCTGTCATCTCGCTCCTTCCCAGAAAACCATTTCCTGTTTGTTTCTATGCTTGGACATCAAAATATGTCCAAAGCATCACTAATAAGAAAAACATTATGTCATTTGTCACCCACCCCCTAGATCCCCCCTTCTCAGACACTTGAATCTGGAACTATCCTTAATCTTAGAAGAAGTATGCCCAGTGACTTCCTAGAAATCTAAAAGTGTTGTCTCTTCCTCCTCTCACGACACACCGACCACTCTAGGACATCATAGCACCAGAAGATCACACATGAAAAAAAAATTGTTTTGAGATAAGGCTAGCCTCACACTCGCAGAGATCCACTTGTTTCCGCTGGGATTAAAGGTGTGTGCCACCATGCCCAGCAAGACAACTAAGAGTGTATCAGGACAGTGCAGCCTGCAGCCACGACTTTGATATGAACCACACACAGGAAAGGAAGATGATAAGTCACTCCCAGAGTGGTTGCTGCTTCATGGTGGCCCTGGATGGCCACCATGGCTTGTGACTGTCCCCGAGTCAAATGATTTCAAAAGCCCTAGTCTCTAGGGACTAACTTTCACACTGAGCCTGAAATGCAAAAATCATACAATCAGCTTGTGCCTCGGCCCCACCCCCAGTACCGTCTTGACTCATAAGATCCCATTAGTTCTTTGTTTTTTCCAAACTGGCATCTACATTCATCTTGTAGAATCCTCCTTGGCACATGATAGATGGTTGTGAAATGTTTAAACATGAACTTCATACCACACATTCAGTTTTATCTTAATAAAATTATAGATTTATTTTTTTTTATGAAGAAAGGTATTCTACTCATCCAGTGCCCAGCAGATTTTAGTATAAGTTTTAAAGAGAGGAGTCATTACTCTTTTAAACCCTGTAGTTACTTCTCTCTTTCTCTCATTCTCCCTCTGACCAAAACAGATTCATGTTTACCATCCTGCTATCTGGTAGAGCTGGAGCTTGAGTAGGGAGGGGCTAGCCCACTGTCAGCCAACCTGGAAGCATAGCCTGCTTTGGGTAGGGCTAGCCTCTTCTTTCACAGTCAAATTCATTCTTTCTCTTGGCTTATATATATTAAAACTCACCTTTGTTTTGGAACCGTTTCTACTGATGACTTCTTCTGTGATCTATTTTCCTGCTTAACTCTTGAGTTTTGAAATGTGTTATTTTACTGTGTTTTAAGTTTACTGGGGTGTCTTAGGGCAGGTCTTCTGAAAGTGGAGAAATGAATTCCCATGTATGGGTTTATTAATAAAGGGCTTGAAGGAGGAGAAAAAAAGAGCCAGGCAGCAGATGGAGAATGAGAGGAAACCAAGCGGAGGGGCAAGTGGGCGCCAAGGCCCAGCCTCTGCCTGATCCTGCCGCCAGCTTGGAGCATCATTGAAGCCCAGAGTTTGTCCAGACAAGTTAACTGGCCTGTTACAATCCTGCAGCAGTGAGTTATTGGCTAGAGTTAGCAGCGGAGTATAAACGAGAAGCATTTTCAGCTCAGGGTGGGTACAGGAAAAGCTGGGTCAGGCCCTGCTTTGATGAGGAAACAAGGAACACCAGGAAGGGGAGGTGCCAAAGTGCCCACCTCCATAGCAAGGCTGCTAATGGTTTCTTCCTAATACACTCCTAAAATTCTTAACCATCAAATTTTCAATACCTATTTTCTCTTCAATATATTTGTATACATTTGTGTGTGTGTGTGTGTGTGTGTGTGTATGCACATGTGAACCATGGGGCTCCTATAAAGGTCAAAGGACAACTTCTTCGAGTATGTTCTCTCCTCCCACCATATTGGTTCCAGTGATTGACTCGAGTTAGCAGGCTTGGCGGCAAGCCCCTTTACCAGATGAGCCATCTCTCTGGCCCTGCCATTTTCTGAACTCTCCGGCTGAGCCCGTTTTTGAGTTGTTCTGGTCCTGGACTATGTTAGACCTTCTCCCTCCCTTTCACCACATCCCTCAGGGTGCTCCAGTAAATTTAGAAAATCTCTGTTGTGGGGTTGAATTAGAAAGGCCGAGAGAGATTGATTTCTACCCTTAAGTACTCCTTTGAATAACAACACCACAGTTCAGAGAAAGGAGTCTGCAGTCAGTCCCTTAGAAGCCAGGCATCATACATCTGCCTAACTGGCTGACACTGGGACACAGAGAGGAGCCTAAAAGTGAACTGGGCTTTGGATTGATTCAGATAGTGACATTTTATTGGTTGGTTGTTGTTTTTTTTCTTTTCTTTTTTCTTTTCTTTAAAAGCGGTATGTCAACATTGCTTCGCTTCTACATATCAGAGTCGTGTACATCCCGTAAAGCAAATAAGCAACGCTTGATGTACAAAGTAAGAACAAAATAGAAAAATCTGAATAAAACGGAGGAAGTTGCCATACGTCATACAGTATAAATCAGCGATTAGATGTCATCTGAAGCGTAATATCACCTCTTCAATGATGAGTTAGGGAGGAAATAAAAATACTCTATTTTTAAACAAACATTATATATATATATATATATTTTATATGTATACTTTTTACATATAGTAGACCCAGTGATATCTGTAGCATTGTAAAAACTTATTTACAAATAGCTTTTTTTTTTTAAGACATTACATATACATCAGCACCGTAGTAAAAACAAAACCAAAACAAGCTCATTAAAATCTACCACTCTGTTAGTTGGTCCTCAGACGGGGCACTTGCAGGAGGCTTTAAAAGACAACGAGCCCCCTCCCTCCACCTCCAGTCTCCACCATTGCTTGTATATTTCTTCCCTGTACCTGGCAGGAAAAAGTGATAAATTTGTATTCTAGGCTTTCTTGATTTTTTTTTTTTTTAATTTTTATTTTTTGGTTTCCACGTGTTTCCCTAGTGGCAGTTCCTCCCCATTCTGGGAGGTCACAGTCTCCTTGCCACCACCTCTTTGGAGAGGCACGCAGCTCCTCACCCTGGTACCTCTGGCTTTACTTCCTGTCTGAGCAGGTCTGGAACTCTGGGGGATACTGAGAGCAAACCAAGGGCTACCTTCTCCCTCTCCCTTTCCCTCACCTCACCTCAGCTTTCTACTGCAGTGCACCCGGTCTGCACTTTCTTGGGTATGGCCACTTAAGTCCCCACAGGATCTCGTCTTCTGTACTAAGATGTATGTGAGGACAGAGAAGGAAGCCAGTTTGTAGGATGTATGTGTGCTCTGGCACACGCATGTGCGCACGCGCGGTCAGGAGGAAAGTAAACAACACAGACAAGTGTCACATGACCTCCACGATGGGACGGTAGGAGGGGAGGTAAAGACCAAGGGACAAGGCTTGTGACCATGGAGGCTGTTCACTTCTTAAGTTTTCACTTCGGCAGGCATGTGTGAGTTCCAAGGTGAACGGCGCTGTGAGGATAGCGGCCACACCTCCCTCTCCTCTCTTCAGCATCCAGACGGTTAGGACGGAGTTAGGTGGCTTAGCTTTTCCATCTCTCGCATTTGATATTTGTCTTCCTGATGCTGGAGTTGACAAGCAAGGCTGATTCCGGAGTGTCATCGATGATACCATCTGAAAGAACTGGGCATCTTCAGGCCGTTCTCCCCTGGGGACAGCAGAAGTATGGGGTGTGGCTCTTATAAACCTGTAGGTCCTATCAGTGCCACCAGCCCACTCCGCTCCAGCGGAGACGGTTGACTTTCCACATGGTGGAAGAGATTCCAGTGTCGCCTTCACACGCCAGGCACTGTCTATATTCTTGCATCGACGCTGACTCTGCCTCAGTCCATCACTTCCTGGATAGTCTAGAGGGAGAGGTAAAGGCAGCTGGCATAGAGACCAGGAGGAGTGGAGGCTGGGTGAGGGTAGAAGGGGCCAGCTTGGCAGACACTGGACTCAGTCGGAGTCTACCCACCCATGTGTCCATAAGCATATGAAAACCAGCGAGATGTGTCAAACTGGATGAGAACTCAACTAGAGTGATGGCCACCATGGCTTCTGGCTGAAGCTGTCCACCAGGGCTACTAGCCGGGCCCTTCTTAAGCATAGCTGGCTATCCCGGTGAGGTGGCTGGCAGCAACACCTTACCATTCCTGAGGGTCGTCACTGGGCAGGAGACAGATAGGCCTGGAGGATCTTGGCTTGGTCCCTAGGGCCAGCTCAGGTGAGCTCATAGTTCTTCGTTCCTGCCTCTGAATCCAGGAACGGGTCTGGAAGCGCACATCTCCTTCTGACCTATGCACATGGAATATGTGCATCTTTATGCCGGGATTTTGTTTTTCTGGCCGAGGCTCCATCTCTCGTCTCCAAAGCTGAGGTCTCGGGACCTGAGGCAGGAAGGCCTAAGGGGACCTCATCTTGGGCCGTGGAACCCCTGTGCTGGAACAGCTCCTTCTGGACCAGAAGATTCCGGGGTGCTTAGCAGAGGAGCTCCCGCTGCCTCAATTTCCCCACCTGCTCTCTACACCCCTTCTTTTCGGGCAGGTACGGCATGCCCTGTCTACTTGATTGCTCTGTGGAAGTCAGGTGGAACGATGCGCCCACGGAGCTGGGGATGGACACCTGTGCCTTCTACTGTCAGCCGGATGTCATGTTCTCAATTTACGTGGGTCAAAACAAAACAAAACAAAACAACAAGGATGGGTCTCCATCCTGTTTCCTTTCCACTTGTGAGGCTTCTAGCAGAACAGCTCTTGGGGCCCCTCCTAACTAGGGGTTACCAAACAGTTCATCAAGCTCTTGCATCCACTCATCCCCTGGGCCACTTTTGATGATGGAGTCCACGAGGTCTGTACTGTCTGGGAGGCCAGGGAAGGCAGCCCCGGCACCTTCGCCGCTATAATTGTATGACATGTCCTGAGCAGGGGTCCGCTCATAGGCCTGGCCCTGGTTGCTTGCAGCAAAGCTGCCACCTTCTATCTGCTGCTGTGCTGGGGGCTGGCTGAATGCCGGCATGCCAGGAACACCCTGGCTCAGGCCAGGCATGACCAATGGCCTCACCCGGCTGGCGCTTTGCTGTCCTGCCAGGGTTGGCATCATCTGACGTCCCATAGCTGCTGGGTTGAGGGTTCTCACTGCGCCAGTGTTAGCATCCATGACTGGCTGGCTCAGCCCCTGTGGGAAGTGCTGTTTGGTCAGTCTCGGCTGACCGGCTTGCAGTGGGTAGCTGGCGCCATTGTTGAATGGTCCCAACTCCCCACTAGTCCTCACGGGCACCCCCTGTAAGCTCCTCTGTTGCCAGTTTTGTGCTCCTTGCTGGACTGTTCCCATGACACTCTGAAGCCTCGGCGGGCCTTGGGGCCTAGGTAAGGCCTGGCCCACAGACCCTTTCAGCTGCTGGTGCTGCTGCGAGAGAGCAGAGTTCACCAGCATGCTCTGACCGAAGCCACTCACCATGCCGACCCCCTGGCTGGAGGCTGGCGGCCTGGGCCCCTGGGGTTGGTTGTGTGGGATGCCCATGGCACTCTGGTTGGGATGTTGCAACATTTGGGTCATCCCCGTGTTCATGTTGTACATTCCTGGTTGGCTGGTTGGAGGGGCACTGTAAGGGGCCAGACCTATCTCTGACTGTGCTGCTGCTGTAGCCATCGCCCCTGGGTTCTGGGAGGGTCCCATTCCCATCATGCCCGCATTCTGTGCCATTAACCTTGATGCTCGCATGCTCTGGAGAGCCGCCTGGTTTCTCACAGCTGCTATGTCCTGAGGAGAACCTACAGGGAGAGAAAGAACAGCCATCACCCACCGTTCTCCATATCAACAGATTAGATGTTGCTGGAATCTTCCTTGGGAATGACAACCCCGCATGGGAAAGGATCTCCTGCCAATAATAAGTCTTCAGAGAAAGGTCATTACTTTTAATGATGATAACACATGAGTTGTGAACATTTTGCAAAATATTGAAAAGTACAAAGTCAAAAAAATGAAAGTCCCCTGATTCCCAGCATCCAGAGAAGATCCCTGCCAACTCTTATTTATATTTAAATAGACACAGAAAATTGAGGTCATACCCCCGTGTTCCATTTGTTCACATTTCAGATGCAAGCTATTTCCTTTCCTGGATATTATGCCATCAAGTCAGTGGGATGCCCACTCTTTTGGGCTGTGTTGAGTGTGGTGGCATATGTCTGTAAGGCCATCAGCTTGGAAGGTAGGGAGGCATAACGATTGTGAGCTCAAGACTGGGCTACATACTGAACTCCAGGCTGGCTTGGAGTATACAGAGGGATTCTGTCTCAGAAAGGAGGAGGAAGAGGATGGAAAAGAGAAGGCGAGGAGGAAGAATAAATATGCTCACTGCACATTCTCTTTGTGGACTTCTTTGAGTTCAGTAGAGAACACATTCAATGATTCTCCATTCAACCATTTTGTTTTGTTTTGTTGTTGTTTTTCTTTTAGACATGGGTAGGTCTTGAGGTAAAAGGTCATTACCACTGCTTTCAAGCTGTTTGACCAATGAGGCAGATTTTAGATCCACCTGGTAGCTCTCTGACTCATCATTGGTTAGTGCAACTGGACAAGCGCCTGCAGCTAGAAAAAGAAACCATCCTGTCTCTCCTTCCTTGGTAAAGACCCTCAAGTCTTTCTGTAGAAAGGGTGCTAAGTCCACCCTTTTGGACCGGTAACCACTCTGCACCTCCCTTCCCCTTCCCTCTCCTCCCCTGCCCTCTTCTCTACTCTCCCCTACTCCCCTTCTTTCTCTCTCCCCTCTGGACTAAGATGACTGTCTTGCCATGCAAACAAGACTGCTATTGGGGCGGACAAGAACTAGCTTGCCCTTACAAGTTGTTCAACTACCAAAATACTCTGTAGACTTGAGAAGGCCGTCTGAGTCTGCACTCCACCCCGGGCTGGCTAGAACTTCTCTGTGACCACCAAGGACCAACGGGCCTAACGGAGGCCCTACAGGGATCCTCTGTGGTTGCTCTTTTTCATTTGCCAGTTGTTAAGTTCATTGGCTATGACCTGAATGTAAGCACACAGAAAGCAATGCATCAGCCACAGACTTGCACACACTCCACAGTGGGGAGCCAGGGCCAGCAGGCGCACAGTCGCCTCACCTTGGAACTGATTGACCTGCTGTACTGGGTATGGGTTCCGCTGCTGCTGGAGGTGCTGGCGGGGCAGGTGCGGCTGCTGTAACTGCTGGAAAAGACAAGAGAAGCTGGAGGTGAGACAGGGGCATACAGTTGGGGACCTGCCAGCAGCTTTGATGAAGGTCATGTATTATTTTTCTCTCAAAGACTACGTTTTGTGCGGGGGGGGGGGGACTGTACATACATAGAGGCAAGGGCTGCATAAAGTCAACAGTGGGTGTGGGTGGATTGTCACAAAGTGTTAATACCTAGAAAACTAGTCCCACCCTCAGAGCCAGAATCAGACACAGGTGTTAGAAGCCCCTCTTTTCCAGTCATCCCTCTCCCAGAGCACCATTAACTTAATTTGGCCCCCACAGACTATGTCTTGCTGCCATTGGTGTTCACTGAAAGGGGTCCATACAATGCGTATCTGTGCCTGGTGCCGTACATTTCCCATAACCGACTAGTATTCTATTGCATGGACATACCACAACATACTCATGCTACTACAGACAGTCATCTTGGGTGTCCCAGTCTGGGGCTGTTACAGATGTCACCACTCTGACATGTCTTCTGCTGATATATATATATATATATATATATATATATATATATATATATATATATATATATATATATATATATATTTGTGCTCGATGCTGGACTGGCTGGTTCATGTACTTAGTGAAGCAGTTTTAACTTTGATTTTCCAGCATCAGACAGATGACTGCTTTCCTTGGTACTGTGGGGCTCAAAGGGACAAGCCACTGCTTTTTAATGACTTAAGTAGATGCTGTACAGACAGGAACATAGGCTCCTCAGGGGTCATGTTTAAAAAAAAAGGCCATTTGGGAGGCAGAGGCAGGCAGATTTCTGAGTTTGAGGCCAGCCTGGTCTACAGAGTGAGTTCCAGGACAGTCAGGGCTACACAGAGAAACCCTGTCTCGAAAACAAACAAACAAACCAAAAAAACAAACAAAAAAAAGTTATTCCCATGAAGTCACACCACCTGTACAATCCACGTCTACAAGTACAGGGCTCTGGATTTACTGCTCTGAAGCAACCATGTGTGGTTCCACCTATTCTGGGAGTCCAAGGCCTGTCTTTTTGTCTTTCTTCTTTGACTTGTGTGGGATCCTGTGCCAAGAGCATCATTACTAACCTGCTGGGCAGGCTGTTCCGACCATTATGATGTGCAAAGGAGAGAGACACAAGGGTAGGGAAGAGGAAAGGCCAGGGAGCCAGGCTTTGAGTTCTCGGTTAGCCATCAAGTAGTCATGTGACCTTGGATGCATTTAACCGCTTTCCTGCAGCTTCTGAATATTCATTAAGTATTATACATCTGTGAGAGCCCAAAAGAACAGGCAACCAGATCCTCGCCCTTCAGAGTGCATTATAAAAATAACACCCACTGGTTCCTTCTTCCCACATGTGTTTACTTCTATTTTCTCTCTCACGTTTGTTCTGAGGCAGGTCTGTAATTTTCCGAATTTCTTTCTTTTCCCCTAAAAGGCCAGCCAGCATTCTGGCATCCAAAGGAAAGAAACAACAACAACAACAACAACTACAACAACAACAACAAAAACCAAAACCACCAAAACAGCTTCTGCTCCCTTGGCTCAGCCTGTGTGTCAACCATGGGATTCTACAGAAAAAAGGGATCAATCAATGTGTAGAGCATTGTGAATGTGGGCCAGAAACCCAGCAAACCTTTCAGGCAACGATGCTAGGATGCTATCGGGAGTAAGTGGAGCTCTTAAAACTTTTTCCTGGCCTGGGGAGAGAGCAGAGTCAGGAAAGTAGTTCATTGCCTCAGAAAGAAGCACGAAGCTGCCTCTGGTTTTGAGTCCTACAGCCCAGGTTAAAGAAGAAAAGGAAAAAGTCAGGTGTGGTATATTCTCGGGGCTGGGGAGGCAGAAGCAGGCATCTCTCTTGACAAACACACTAGCCTAACTTCTCCAACTCCAGGCCAGTGAGACACCCCGTCTTAATAAACAAGGTAGACAGCACCGGAAGAATGCTATCCGTGGTTCAAGATAGCCTCCATATGCGCATGCGCATATGTACACAGCCGTGTTTCTCCTCATCAAACTTCCTATACAGTACACAAGTTTAACTGCCATCTAGAGAGAGAAATAAGTCTGTGGTAGTGGTGGGCTGGGCTTGGCCCCGAGCCAGGATTCTCTACTTTCCTTCCCCGCTCTATTTTTTTCTGAGCGTGTGGTCTCAAACCACAGGAGTACCCCCCCCCCCCAGCTCCAGTCTCCCCACCTGTAAGTGATGGGACCTCACAATCTTTACTGTTTCTCTGATCCCTTAGATGGGAAGATCCTCTCAGCCTTTGAGTGATAGCAGGGGCATGCTGTGTGCTCATCCAGAATAAGGCATTAGCCTCAATTCCCACCTGCTTTTAACCATCGTGGCTCTGACCAGATCAACCGAGTTCCCAGAGATAGGCAGGATCTCAAATCTGTCCGTTTTCCATCACAGGAGCCCCTCAGGAAACACAAGTGTTTCCAATATATTGTTTGCAGAACTGAAAGTGACGGGGCATGTTCAATGCTGTCGAGGCTGAGAAAATCACAGAGTCAGCATGGTGCTGATGTGGCGATCAATATTTATGCAGCCCAGAAGCAGAGCACTTGCCTCACACGTATGAGGCCCTGGGATCCAACCCCAGCGTGGCCAACGATAGCAAGGGAAGTTCAGCAGAGAGGGGAGAGCACCCCTCCGTGGTGGCCACTAGTCACCTGAACTCTTAGCATCATACAGGGCACAGGCAGGCGAGACATCACATTGAAACGGATGATATATGGACTGTAACTTTTCTCCAATGATCTCTAATATTGTCATGTGTCCAGGAGCCATTTCCATATACATTTGTGCAAATGCATAGTTTCCTAGGGACTTTGCATTCTTTATCTCAAACAAACTTTTAACATGGGAAAATTAATGCAAACCTAACCTGCTAGACGAAGACAGACTGGTTTCTAAAAAATGCATGCATACGTGTACGTGTGTGTGTGTGTGTGTGTGTGTGTGTGTGTGTGTGTGTGTGGTGTGTGTCAAGGGTATAGGCAACCTCTGGTATTTTCTCACTTTTTATTTTGTTCGAGATAGGGTGTCTGGCTTGCCTCTGTGTTCCCATGACACTCTGAAGCCTCGGCGGGCCTTGCCTGGTAGCTTCTGAGGGTGTCCCCCTGTGCTCCCCCATCTCATGGTAGGTGCTTAACTGCACCTGAGATTAAATGCAGGTCTTCAGGCTTCTACAGCAACCAACTTCACCCATCTCTTCAGCCTTCCATGGTCTGCTTATTTATCCAAAATCATTTTAAAAGAGAAAAGGATAGACAAGTCCAGACCCTGAGCCGGGTGATGGTCCCTTATCAATTGTATATATGGTTGCTAGGGCAACTCAGACAGGTTTTTTTTGTTTGTTTGTTTCCTCCAGGTTTTCTAGGTAATCCCACCTCATCATGATTTTGGGGGGTTTCTATCTTGTCTCCTTGTCCAGAGGCATGGGTTTGGCATACCTCTTCCTACAATCTTCCTCCTCCCTTTTTGATCCCCAGGGCTTGGCCGACCAGGCTGTGGAGTGGCGCGAGAGTATACCCCTGTGTGGGCACAGATGAGCTCTGCCTGGCTACTCTGACTCGTGCTGTGTCTCCGTTGCAGCACGTGTATCAGAAGTAATCTCTCAGGGCACCAGGCGCACCTGGAAATGTCCTGGGCTTGCTGGAGGAGAGATTTACAAAGCTCAGAGCCCCTGAGCAGTTCCATTTCTCACTACCGGAGAGACATTAGGCACAGCTCCTTGTCACACACCTTATGCAGGGTGAGAGGGACAGAGGTTTGTTTGTACAATAGCTGCCAGGTGGCTGGCTGACCTTGGCAAGAAGGGAGAGAATTACATGGCTGTTCAGGAGCATAGGCAAGGTATGCCCCACACTACACGTTTTCTCTTTGGAGGATGACTGGTATTATTTGTAACTGCTATTCTGGATAGGTAAGGGCCTTGGTGCGCCCATAGCTTACTCAGTACTTTGAAGAGGAAATTCCAAAATTCTAATTCTATTGGGAACAAGGTAAAGAGTCAAAGCTTTGCTGGGCCTTTCAGTCCACCCATGACACAGGGCCTGCCTGCTGTGTGGGATGCCCACCTATGATACAGGGCCTGCCTGCTGTGTGGGATGCCCACCTATGATACAGGGCCTGCCTGCTGTGTGGGGTGCCCACTGTGATACAGAGCCTGTCTGCTGTGTGGGATGCCCTATGCAGGCCCCATAGGGGCCATCAGAGGCTCTCTTATGGACAGGTTTAGGCAATTCCTTGGGATAACACCAAATCAGGCATCAGCATCTAAAGACAGAACAAATCAAAGTCAAGAGAGGTGCTCTGCAGGGAAGGCTTTCTTCCAAAGTAGGAGGATTACATGGCTGGGGCAGATGAGTATGCTTAGGGTAAAGCTGTGTTTGTGTTAGGCCTTCCTTTAACTCACAGATTTCCTGAGTTGTAGGAAAAGATGTCAGGGACTTTCTCCAGTTATATCCTCTCCACGACCCCCATTCAAGTTCCCTGATGGTTCTGTGTGCCTTACTGTGTTGTTCCCATTGTCTTAGTTAAGGTTTCATTGATGTGAGGAGACACCATGACCACAGCAACTCTTATAAAGGCAAACATTTAATTGGGGCTGGCTTACAGCTTCAGAGTAAGTTTAGTCCATTATTCATCATGGCAGGAAGCTTGGTGCCGTGCAGGCAGACATGGTGCTGGAGAAGGAGCTGAGAGTTCTACATCTTGATCCAAAGACAGCAGAAGGAGACTTGTGTGCCATATTGGACGTAACTTGAGCATAGGAGACTCAAAGCTTGCCCATACAGTGACACACTTCTTCCAACAAGGCCACACTTACTTCAACAAGGCCAGCCCTCCTATTAATGCCATTCCCTATAGCCAAGAACTCAAACACACGAATCTCTGGGGGCCATTCCTATTCAAACCACCATGCGAGTATAACATTTACAACCAACTCAGAATTCTTTAGCCTTTCTAAAAATTTTTTCCTTCTTCTTGTCCCTAGGAAGGGCAGGGCTATGAGCACCTTGACAGGGACAATGGTGACTTTCTCACGAATAGGAGGTACCAGTAAGTGCTTGCTGAATTGATGGCTTATACCTTGGGGAATGGTACTTACCTGCTCAGCCAGGATCTGTTGCTGCTGCTGCTGCTGCTGCTGTTGTTGTTGCTGCTGCTGCTGTTGCTGCTGCCTCTGCTCCCGAAGGAACTGTTGCTTCTGATGTTCCATCAGCTGGGCCCGTTGATCCATCAGCATCTGCTTCATGATGGCTGCCTGTGGCTGGCTGCCTAGAAATCCAAGGCCCCCGGGACTGGCTCCAGAGACCATGCTGCCCGACCCTGAGGGCACAGAGTTCTGCATAGGGCCCGTGGTCCGGGGAATACCAACAGTATGCTGCTCCTAGAGGGACAAGAAGAAAACAATTTATAAATTCTGCTGGACCACTTCCTGACATTTCAGGGGAAACTTCTGAGGAAGGGAATGGGGCAGAGGTCCTAGCTTGGGGATTCCAGGGGTCCAGAGTGATGC
>CACVCL010031033.1:0-37859 GCA_902729485.2 Mus minutoides
TCATTGCAACTTGCTGTATGTTTGGTTGTAGCTATGAAAAATACGACACACAGCTGCAAATGCTCTTTTCTGTGACGGAGAGAATAATAAAAATCAGGGGACATCAATTTTGGAAATGAACTGTATAACCTGAAAAGTATAGAACACCTAACTCCATGTCTCTGAAATGGTCCCCTCTCTTCCCAGAGCTCTTACCAAGCTCAGTGAGCAATGGAAGTCTGGCCAAGACCAGAATGCTCAGGTAACCTGGAATACTTCTCTCAAGTACACTGGAAGCGTTGTTTGTGCAGGAGCCTGTCCCTGTTCATACTTCAGATAGATGCTAATTATATGAAGACGAAGGAAGCTAAAAAGCTAATGACATCACAATCAATGTAATCTAACCTACAACACTCCCCTCCCCCCTTAGGTCCACCTACCTTCCAAGCCATACTATGCTTTGTACACATCACCTGCCTGTGGTCCTTTCATAAAGCATTTCTGGACCCGGGCATGTTCCTTCTGCAGCTTCTCCAGTACTCAGACCACTCCTGAAAGTCAGATCTTGTTAGTAAGAATATCTCTGCTCCACAAAGAAAAGTTCTCCACAGAGAAATTTAATTAGTTCGGACTTTGTGGATGGGACATTTATTAGATTTAGTGGGAAATCGTAGTTATAAATAGTAATATATAGCCAACATTTATTGAGGATCTACTATACCCTGAACACTGTTAAATGCATTTTATATTCGTTGTCTTATTACATCTCCACATCTATTTGAGGTACATATTATTATTATCCACAGTTCACAGATTAAAGAATAAAGCCCTGAAACTCAGAGAGATACCTTTAAGAAATAACTCATCATTCTCCTGCTGCGTCTCCTCCATCTCTCTCAGACTCCTGAACCATACAGACAGGAGCATATTGTCCTCTGAGAGGCTCCACTCAGCAACTGACCCAGACAGATACAGACACCCACAGCCAAACAGTGGATAGAGCTCAGGGACTCTTACAGAAGAAGAGAAAGAAGGATTGTGAGCCCCAAAGGGGATAGGAACTCTACAGGAAGACCAACAGAGTCGAGTAAGCTGGACCCTTGGGGCTCTCAGAGTCTGAACCACCAACCAAATAACATACAGGAGCTGGGCCTAGGCCTCCTCGCTCATAAGTAGCAGATGTGCAGTTTGACCTTGATATGGGTTCTGAACAAGCTGTCGCCTGTATGTGGGATGTGTTCTATTATCTGGACTGCCTTTTCTGGCCTCAGTGGGAAAGGAAGCACCTAGCCTTTGCAGAGACTTGAAGTGCCAGGTTTGGAGGAATATCCAGGGGGCCCCCTACCTGCTCATAGGAATGGGGGAAGGATGAGGCAGAAGGATTGTGAGAGGGGGTGGCCAGGAGGTGGGCAGTGAATGGGATTAAAGTGAATAAGTACAAAAAATAAAATTAAATTTAAAAAAAAAAACGAAAAAATGGGGCTGGTGAGACGGCTCAGCGGGTAAGAACACTGATTGCTCTTCCAAAAGACCTGAGTTCAAATCCCAGCAACCACATGGTGGTACACAACTACCCATAATGAGATCTGACACCCTTTTCTGGTGCATCCGAAGATTGCTATGGTGTACTTATTTATAATAATAAATAAATCTTTGGGCCTGAGCAAGCAGGGCCGACCAGAGCAAGCAGGCGGGATTGACCGAAGCAAGCAGAGGTCCTAAATTCAATTCCCAACAACCACATGAAAGCTCACAGCCATCTGTACTGCTACAGTGTACTCGTATACATTAAATAAATGTTTTTTATAAAGAAAAAATAATAACTCATTAGGAAAGACACTAGGTGTGCTGGCTAGTCTTATGTCAACTTGACACAAGCAAGTTGTGTCATTTTGGAAAAAGGAAACCTCACTTGAGAGAGTGCTTCCCTAGATAAGCCTGGGGTGTATTTTCATGGTAGATGACTGATGTAGGAGGATCTAGCCCATGTGGGTGGTGTGACCTATGGTCTGGCAGTCCTAGGTGCTATAAGGAACCAAGCTAACTATGCCTCTAGGAGCATGATAATAAGCAGCAGTCCTCCACGGCCTCTGCATCAGCTCTTGCCTCCAGGTTCCTGCCCTGTTTGAGTTCCTACCCTCACCTTCACTGAAAGGACTATGATGTTGAACTAGAAGCCAAAAGAATCCTCACCTCCCCAAGTTGCTTTTGGTCTTAGGTTTTATTGCAGCAATAGGAGCTGTAACTAAGACACTAAGAGGAAGAAATGCTCTGGTATTGAGACATCCAAAGGGCAGAGTGTGGGCTGCATGCTTGTGATCCCAGCTCTTGGAAAGCTAAAGTAGAAGGATCAAGAGAGACAGAGAGAGAGGGGAAACGAGGGAAGGAGGGATGGAGGGTTAGGCAGGGGAGGCAAAGGGGTTGGTGAGATAGCTCAGTGAAGACAGGAGCTTGCTGCCAAGCCTGACACTCTGAGCTCAATAGCCAACGTGGTGAAGGAGAGAACCAGCTC
The DNA here is from genome assembly GCA_902729485.2 of Mus minutoides. Lineage (NCBI taxonomy): Eukaryota > Metazoa > Chordata > Mammalia > Rodentia > Muridae > Mus > Mus minutoides. The sequence continues at coordinate 2,492 of CACVCL010031033.1, forward strand.
CCACAGGCTGTCCTCTGACCTCCGTGTGGGCTCCACAGTGTCAGAACCGTCTGGGAGTGGAGTCTTGCAGGGAAATTCTGAGTGCTTGTGAGAGAACTCCAAGAAAATAAGCCATGGAGCCTTATGACCTCCGTTTCTCCAGAACACAGTATTGTTCTTGAGATGCTTCCAGGCTCCTCCCAGGTATAGCGGAGGTTATAGGGGTGAGTTTCCTTCAGCTGTTGTTAGTCATGTGCCTCTACAGAAACATGGCTTTGCCACATGTGGTTTGTTCTTGTGACTGACCATCTTATTCATGGGACTCTTCTTAGCCCTCCGAGTATAAACTGTTTGGTGCTCAAAGTTGGCTATTGCATGAGACTTTAGTCTGCCTCGTTTTTATACTCCGCTCTCCCAGTTTCACACAGCCTACTAGAGTGGCAAACATTTGGTACATGTTGACCACACATTCATAGACACACTAAGTCAATAAGTAAAAGTACCTTTAAAGTTTTTTTTTTTTTTTTTTTTTAAGAAAAGAAAGAAATCCCTTACATAGCTGGGTCTGACGGTGCAGGTTTATACAGCTGGTACAGGGTTATAATCATACCTTGGGAGGCTGAGGAAGCAGGATAGAAAGGTCAAAGTTTGCCTTTACTATAGACTGAGCCACCTAATGAGACCCTGTCTCAACATTTTAAGAGTCAAGCAGAGATCCGTGGGCTGGAGAGGCCTTGAGTTCTCTCACTCTTGTTGCTGCACAGACTCCTGATGGGTTAGCAGTGTAGAGCCTAAACTTAAAAGGAAATGGAGCTGGGCGTGGTGGCGCACGCCTTTAATCCCAGCACTAGGGAGGCAGAGGCAGGCGGATTTCTGAGTTCGAGGCCAGCCTGGTCTACAAAGTGAGTTCCAGGACAGCCAGGGCTACACAGAGAAACCCTGTCTCGAAAAACGAAAACAAACTGTCTTAGTCAGGGTTTCTATTCCTGCACAAACATCTTGACCAAGAAATAAGTTGGGGAGGAAAGGGTTTATTCGGCTTACACTTTTCACATTTCTGTTCATCACCAAAGGATGTCAGGACTGGAACTCAGGCAGGTCAGAAGGCAGGAGCTGGTGCAGAGGCCATGGAGGGATGTTCTTTACTGGCTCGCTTCCCCTGACTTGCTCAGCCTGCCCTCTTATAGAACCCAAGACTGCCAGCCCAGAGATGGTCTCACCCACAGGGGCCTTTCCCCCTTGATCACTAATTGAGAAAATTGTCCCACAGCTGGATCTCATGGAGGTACTTCCCCAACTGAAGCTCCTTTCTCTGTGATAACCCCAGCTGTGTCAAGTTGACACAAAACTAGCCAGTACACAAACAAACAAAAAAAACAAACAAACAAAAGAAGAGGAAAGTGCTGTGGAGGTGTAACTTGGGAGAACACTGATCTACCTTTAAGCTCTACAGCCATGAAGAGGAGGAGGAAGAGGAAGAGGAAGAGGAAGAGGAAGAGGAAGAGGAAGAGCCACAAGAATAGGTGTGGTAGGCTGAGGCAGAACCAAGTTGTGATTTTGAGGTCGGCCTGAGCTACACAGTGAGTCCCCATCTCAGAGGAAAAGGCGTGAGTGGGAACCCCTTTAATATTATTCAGGGGGCCTAAGGAGGAAATAACGTGGTTTCACTTTAAACAGTAAAAGCTTTTGAGGACAAAGTGCAACCACTTTGGAAAAACTATTTGGCAGTTCCTTTAAAATATGTATGCATACCTAAAATACACGCTGACTCAGCACTTCCACTTCTAGGTCTAGACTTCAAAGAAAAAGATAAAATACCGTCAGCTCTCCTTATTCATGGGTTCTACAACTAACTGCAGATGCATGATGTTTTTTTATACAAAAATCATGGCTGGCCACGCTAACTTACAGCAAGGCCTCAACCTGCTTTACCCCAATTAACAGCTTGATGGATCTCAACTACCCTAACAAACTTAGCCCTTCTCCATATTGAAGAATTTTAATTGTAGAATTATTTGTAATTTTATCACCAATCATATCACACTGTGCCCTAACACACCATCACAGTCCTTTATCCCTACTACGGACCAACCGTGGCACAGTGGAGAAATTTCACAGATCGCATAAATAATATCAACCCTACACTCACACAAAGGGCTGCATTGACGGCCATACATATTATTGCCATCTACTTTTCCTGACCTTAAGAAGTAGAAGCAGAAGGATTAGAAGTTCAAGGCCCACCATTCAGCTACATAGTAAATTTAAAGCTAGCCTGTCTAAAAGTAAGTAAACAGACTTTTTTAAAACTTTCATTATGCCCAGAACAATACAATAGTGATTTGCATAGCATTTATATCATACTATGTATTCTAAACAATCTGGAGGTAGCCAGGTGCGGTGGTATATACATCTGTAGATTCCAGCACTTGGTAGAGGCAGAAGGATCACTACAAATTCAAGGCCAGTCTGATAGATAGATAGATAGATAGATAGATAGATAGATAGATAGATAGATAGATATCAAGTTCCAGGAGAGCCAAACTGCATAGGGACACCACCTTATCTTTAAAATTATAGATAGATAGATAGATTCACAGATACATAGATACAATAGATAGATAGATAGATAGATAGATAGATAGTCAGTCCAGGGGTGATTTAGAATGTGCAGGAGGGTATGTGTAGATTATACAAGTCTAAACACATCATTATGTGTAAGAAAGTTGAGCCCCTGTGGGGGCTGCTATCTCTCATTTGGATAACTGGTCCCCAAAGATGCAAGTGTTAATGTTTCATTACTGGGTGGCACAACTAGAGGTGGCTGTACCTTTGGGAGAACCTGTGGGAAGTCTTTGAGAGGACAGCACGTCCTTGAAGAGGCTCTCATGGACCATTTGCTGCTTCCTCTCTTTTGCTTCATGGCAACGAAATGAGCAGCTTCTCTCCACTGCGGCCACTACCGTGACTGCTGCCGCTACTGTGAGGCGGCCGCTACCGTGACTGAGGTCTCACACTGGCCCAAAGCATGAAGCCAGCCCAGGACAGACTGCAGCCTTCAAGCTCGGAGACAAAAATAAACCTTTACTCTTTATAAATACATTATGTCAAAGGGTACCACCTCCTCCACAGCCCTAGGTGACAAGGGACACAATCGCATATTTACACAAAAACAAAAACTCACACCAAAGGTTCAAAGAAACATTATTAATAATAGTTCCAAGATGTAAACAAGCTAAATCTACCCCAGTAGATAAGTGGATAAGCAACCATGGGCTACCCACACAATGCATTATTATGTGTATTTGTAAAAAGAATGGAGTCCTAATATACATAAAAACTTGGATGGAGCTCATTGCATTGTGAAAAAAGTCAGTCCAAAAAGTCTGTGTATTGTAAGACTGTTTCTAAGGAATGTCCACCACATACTTATTATAGAGCTAGGAAGAAGATTGTAGTGGCCTGAGGCTCGGGCAGGACTGAGGGATCCAGCACAAAGTGGCAAATAAATGTCAATAAATACAAGGAAATGTTTAAAAAGTTCTTAGATTAGATTGTGAAGGTAGTTGTATTTTGTAAAAATACCGAAAACACTGAAGTGTAAACTACATACCCATTGATGGACTGATTGATTGATTGATTGATTGAGACTAGGGCTTCACTATGTAGCTAGCCATGGCTGGACTGGAACTTGTTATGTAGAATCACGGCGATCTAGCTAATGAATGCTGGGATTTTAAAAAAGCATGATGACCCCCAGCTGAACCATAAACGTTAAATGGGTGGATTTTATAGTATGCTAATTTTATCACAATGAAACAGAAATAAAACAGAAAGATAACAAAGGGAGAAAGAGGGGAGAGGGAGAGCAGTCCAGCTGCCCCACTAGAGAGGCCCACAGAGAGGCCACACAGAGCAGAGGCCATGGACTCGGATCGGGAAGGAGAAAGTCCCAGTTGTCCTAACATCCAAGCTTCGAATAGCCCCAGACTAGCAACTATGTGTCAGAGCCAGAGCTAGCCGAGCAGCCACGCCAGCAGAGCTCAGCCTGCACTGATGGCAACACATAACAGACATGCTCTCACACCACTAAATGTTGAAGCTTTTGTCCTACAGCAATGGGTAACAAACCAGCCACCCTGGAAGATACCATGAGTTCCAAATGGATCCGAGAACAAAGGGGATGGGGCATTAAAAGAAAATGTAACTAAATTCCTCTAGGAATCCAGTATGAGGCAAATGTCTAATTGTGCCCCAAAATGAAAATGCACCAAGTTAAAATATTGTTACATTTATTCGCTTTAACATTGTTTAAGATTTTGCAGAGCAAAACCTCCATGAACAAAGTCAAAGGATGTATATCAGCATACAAGGAAGTACTTACAACCTATATTATAGAAGGAAAAAAAAAAAAGACCAAAATAGAGGCTTGGCACAATTGTCAGAAGGTAAAGGGGTTTGTTCTGCAAACATGAGGGTGTGAGTTCAAATCCTAGCACCCAGCAAAAACAGCCCGGTATAGCTGTGCCTGCCTGCAGGCCTAGCATTAAGGGCAGAGGCAAGCTGATCCCAGGAGCTCACAGGCAGGCCACTCTAGCCACAGGCTTCCTCCTCCACGACAGACTGCTTCAGGGTGACAAGGCAAGAGCAGTAGAGGAAGTCACCCGGTGTCCCCAAATGGCCTCTGCTAGCGCCTGCATGGACGTGTATACTGATACACCAACAACACCAAAGGGAGGGAGAGAGAGAAGATAAGAGAAGGCACTAAAATTCCTACGATATAAAAGCCTTTCTTTTTTTAAAGATTTAAGTGGGTGTGTGAGAGAAAGTGCTCGTGTGTGTGTGTGTGTGTGTGTGTGTGTGTGTGTGTGTGTGCATGCATGTACACATTTGTGTGTGCGCGAGAGCGCGTGTGAACACCTGCCTGCCCCACCCCTGGAGCTGGGGTTGCAGGAAGTTATGAGTTGCCCCCTATGGGTGGTGCTGGGAACCACACTCTGGTCCTCTGCCCTTGTAATACTCAAAGCTGAGCCATCTCTCCAGGACCCACCCACCCCCCTTTTAAAGAAAAAAAAAAAAAAAAAAAAAAAGAATCCTTCTTCAGGCTCTAGTGTGCTCCGACTAAAGTTTGTGTACCACCACACCCAGCTTATAAATAATCTAAAAATATTTAGAGCAAGTGCCAAAAGTTTTCTAGAGAAACAGGCAAAGATATGACTAGAAAATTAACAACAAATATAAAACTGACAAGCATACGAACCACTGTTCAGCTCACTCATCTCTTTAAAAAATGCAAATTAAAACTATCCGACGTGCCTCTTCGGCACAGGCAGCCCTACATCAGCCTCAAAAAAACTATTCTGAGACAGGATTTGTTTTATGTATCACACTGGCAAAAATTCAAAATCTTGAAAGTATATCATGGTGGAGAACTAGCATTATATATTACCGGGGTAAGGAAGAATCGGCATTATATATTACTGGGGTAAGGAAAAGTGGTACAAACCTGAGAGGAAGGAATTTGATAGTGTCTGGCAAAGCCTCAGAGATTCCCCATCAGCCCAGTGGTCCCATGTCTAGAAATTTACCATGAGGACACACCTTCGACAATTTAAAAATATCTATGTGCCAGGCGGCTGCTCTTACAGCATTATTTGGAGTTGAAAAAAAAAATCTGCTGATGGTCATGATGATAAATGCCTGTAATTCCAGCATCCAAGAGGCAGAAGGATTGCAAATTAGAAGCCAGGCTGGCTATATAGTGAGATCAAAGCCAGCCTGAAGTATGTAAAATTCCTTTCTTCTAGAAGAAGAAGAGGAGGAGGAAGAGGAGGAGGAGCAGGAGGAAGGGAGCGGGAGGGGGAGGGGGGAGGGGGAAGAGAAGGAGGGAGTAAAGAAGAAGTAATAATGGTGTGTGGAAAGAGATATAATTGGTTGGCTGGTTAAAGAGTAGAAAGAATGTTCACCAAATGATTTCCAGAATATATTGAAAAATCCAAACTAAGATACTAGTAAGATGGCTCGGTAAGGAGAAGTGCTGGCTGCCGAGGCTGAAGGACCTGAGTTCACTGTGTCAGGAGGAGCTCACCAGAGAGGGCCACTCAGACTCCATATATAACCAAGTGAAAGTCTTTATTCCAGTGTGGTTGGGGGGAGACACCAAGTGTACAGGGACCTAGGTGTGGCCCTGACTGCCCAGGACATGGGCTTTTTAAGGGCAGAGACCTCGCCCATGCCTCTCACTCTGCAGCTGCTTCTCAGAGCACAGGAAGCAGTTTGGAGCTAACAGTTTTGGTTTGGTTTTTCAAGGCAGGGTTTCTTTGTGTAGCCCTGGCTATTCTGGAACTCTCTCTGTAGACCAGGCTGGCCTCAAACACACAGAAATCCATCTGACCCTGCCTCTAGAGAGCTAGGATTAAAGGCGTGCACCACTGCCGCTTGGGGAAATCACACAGCTTTAACGGAAGCTAAGGTATAAGTGTTAGCTGGAGGAGGTTCCACACAAGCGAGCAGTTTCAACAAAGGCTGAGGTAAGTTAGCTAGGTCATCCTGACTTTGGTTCCTAGAAGAGAGTTGAGTAGCTTTCAATGGGATTCTCCATCAAGGAGGTCAGATTCTCATTAAACCCGGAAATGGCCTCAGCAAGAAGACAAACCCCCCTCCTCTGGGCTGTCCTGCCTAGTCACAAATTTCTGGGCTCCATATGGTGGAAGAACTGACCCCAGCAAATGTCCTCTGACCTTCATAAATACACCAAGGCATTTCCCCCATGCATACACACATGCACAATTAATTGATTAATTAATTAATTTAAAATTATTAATTAAAATTAAGATGATTATAGAGAATATATAGATATGAGATATTGTTTGCATCTGGAACCTCCCAGCTGGGTACTGTCTGAATAGCAGACCTTCCAAGTGGTCTGGCTTCCTAAGAAATCTTGTATAACTTTGGACCTGGGACCATGTGCTCCTCCTGCCTTATGGGATGTTGGTCTCTTTGTCTCTTTTAGCTTACTAACAGGCATATGAACACTTTGCTTTGTAACAATACCCCCACCATAATGTGCTGGTGCTATATGAGCAGTATGGCCAGCCAGCCATAGACTGATCCTTCCAACACTGTGATCCATGGCAAACCTTCTCTTTATAGATGTATTTGTTACAGTAAAAGAAAGCTGAGTAACTCGCCGTACCTCCGAATAAAATATAAAAGACAGTGACATATGTATTTGTCTAATTCTGGAAAATACCCATGGGAAGAATAAATGAGAAACTGACAGGATAGGTTAACTATGAGGGGTGGGAGACCAGGCTGGAAGGATTCAAGAATAAAGGGCTTTCTCGGGAAACATCTTTTTGTATGGTTTTGATTCTCTGGAAGCAATGTTAACACATTCTCTTAAATAAGATGGCAAAGGGTTCTTTGTATTAATGCAAACAAGAGCACATACATCCACACATGCCTGTGACCCACACTTGGTTCCAAGGTCACCCCTTCCTTATGTCTTTTGTGATGATTCAGCAAAGGCTCCACAGACCAAGGGTCAGCTTCCCTGCAGTCTCTGCTGGACTCAGGCAAAGGTGACACGGGACTGGGAAACTGCAAGGCTGGAGGGAGGGAGGAACGATTCCTTCCCGTTTGCATCTCTGGTTGAGTCCCCCCACTCCACCCCAGCTGTGCCTCTTCACCCTGACAGCCACAGCTCCTCCCTTCCCCCTCTCCAGCATCAGTGGAACACATTTTACAGTTTCCCTGACACTTCAGAAACCAGTATCACTCACACTGCAAGCGCCACAGCGCCAGCCAGCTGGCACCCCTCGGCAGAGCTACATCTCAGGGTTGCCAGCCCCATCAGTCTCTTCCTGGGATTCTTAGGCTCCAGTCCTCTCACCCTCCTCCTCTCATTCCCTCAACTGATGAAGGGGTAGCTCTCTCCTACGCTGCTGCCATGAGACCTCAGGAAAGCAGAGTATCTGGCACACCTTTCTTTGCTGTGTTAAAATACCTGACATAAGCCACATGATGGGCGATTGTTTATCTGAGCTCATGGTTTCTGAGGTATCAGTCCATCTTAGAAAGGAAGGTAGGCTGGACATAGCAGCTCACATCATGGAAGCAGAGAGGGAGGGAGGGAGGGAGGCAGGCAGGCAGACAGACAGACAGACAGAGAATACCTTCCTATTATTTTGAAGAAGTACCTGAGACAGTTTATTACTGACTATAAAATCTGAGCTTTTAAACTAAAATTAGATACTTGGGGAATGAGCACCCACCATTTTGATAATCACAATTCCTAATATGTAGAAGCTTTTCTGGTCCCCCTTGTTTGACATTTAGTGGTGGCTGAGGAACAGGGTGTCATTTCTTCAGTGGTGTAGCCACTGAGAAGTTTTTCATGTTCTAATAAGTAACCTCCCAGCAGTGGCCATGCAAGAAGCACAATTAAGCTTGGTGGGCCACACACTAAAGACATGGATTTTTTGGAAATAGGGAGTTTAGTGGGAGAAGGGGGAGCAAGAGAGGGCAATAGAAGGGGAAGGGGAAGTGACTAAAACTGATTATATACATGGATGAGACTCTCAGGGGGGGCTATAAAAATGCAATGTTTAAAATAAAAGAGTATACAATAAAGCTGGTGGCAATATTAGCAAATGCGATTTTAATAATGCATAAGTGTCAAAATTCAGAATAGCTGCATTACGCAGCCACTGATATTTTCTAATGACCCACGCATGCAATTACAAAATAATCCAGAGGCAAAGACAGATTCAAAGTGAAAGAAAGGTTATGAGACTTTGATGTCAAAGATTTTTTTTAAGTTTTTTAATACATGGTTTCAGATTCCACATGAGTATCTGAAGGATAAACTTGCACGTGTCCTGTATTCATGTGGTGTCAAAAGAAAACTGGCAAATCAGGAAAAGCTATTTAACTATTTCTCCTTTCTCCTGTTCCTCTTTGTGTGTGAGTTGGTGTGCATCTGTGTGTGTGTTTGTCTTATACATGTGTGTGCATCTGTGTGTGTAAAGGCCAGATGAGGATGGGATGTCTTCCTTGATTGTTCCCTACCTCATTACCTTAAAATGAGATCTCTCACTGAACTTAACTCTGAGTTAAGCAGGCAGTGCCCCAGCACCTGCCTCTCTCCACCCTGCAATGCTGGGGTTATGTTGCACCTGGCCATGTGTTACCTTTATGGGGACTCCAGGACTCGAACTCAGGTCTTCCTGCATGCACGGCAAGGGGTAGTCTAAAACCAAGCATAGCATTACATTGCCATGCAACGGGTTTGTTGCTGTTCATAAATGAATTTTAAAAATAAATGTTGTAAATATTTCTCACTTGGCCGGGCAGTGATGGTGCATGCATTTAATCCCAGCACTTGGGAGGCAGAGGCAGGCAGATTCCTGAGTTTGAGGCCAGGCTGGTCTACAAAGTGAGTTCCAGGACAGCCAAGGCTATACAGAGAAACCCTGTCTCGGGGGGAAACAAAACAAAACAAAACAAACAAACAAAGGTTTAAAAAAAAAAGTCTCACTTTTCTTTCTACTAATGTTGATATCATGCCAATCAGGGTTTTTTGTTGTTGTTGTTGTTTTGTTGTTGTTGTTGTTGTTTTCAAGACAGGGTTTTTCTCTGTATAGCTCTGGCTGTCCTGGAACTCACTCTGTAGACCAGGCTGGCCTCGAACTCAGAAATCCGCCTGCCTCTGCCTCCCGAGTGCTGGGATTAAAAGCATGTGCCATCAGAAATCCGCCTGCCTCTGCCTCCCGAGTGCTGGGATTAAAAGCATGTGCCACCACGCCCGGCTATGCCAATCAGTTTTACCTCACAGCCATTCTGAGGGCCTCTCAAGGACTCTGCACAAGTGTGAAAGATTCCTGTAAGCTGCAGGCTTAAGACATGACATTCAGCTTTCCTCTCTAACCCACTTAGTTACCTGCTTAGCAACCTAATGTCTTCTTTAACAAATATTCCTATTCCTTCTGTCCAGAGGAACTTATTTAGGGCTGGAGAGATGGCTCAGTAGTTAAGGGCACTGACTGCTCTTGCAGAGGGCACAGATACAACCCCTAGCATCCACCCAATGACTTACGACCATCTGTGACTCCAGTTGCAGGGGATCTGACACCTTCTTCTGACCCTGGCAGACACACAAGTGTGTGTAGGCAAAACATATAGACATGCAGGCAAAACAAATATACAAAATAAAAAAATCTTTTAAAATTCAGAACCTAATTTTAAAAAGTATAACGTTGTAAGTGCCCCTAAAACTGCGTTTTCTACCATCTCCTGGAGCCTTCCCTGTGATCCTGCGCGCATACAGCCTGGTTGGTGCGCAGCAAAATGTTCCCGTCAAACCTTTGAGGCATCTTTGTGTAATTCCTGCCTCCCTTACATTCTGCTAGGAGAATCCCACCACCCTGTCTCTCCTGGGCTATCTGCTCCGCTCAGAGCTAAGAGTTCGGCTTGCTTTCCCATGCCTGAACTCTGGCCGGGAATTTGCTCCATGGCAGAAATCTGGAACCACCTAGTATCTGATTACCTCATCTGTCCCTTTTCAACAGATTTCTGAACCTTCGAAAACCTTGTTCCACCTTCTCTAGTTTTCTGGAAGCTTCTGTGGAGGGTTGGTCCCATGTCTGTGGGCTTTTGATAACTGGAATACTCTTTTAACCTGCTTGCTCTGTTAGAAACAAAAGGACCTGGATTTTAGCCATCCCAGGCCCTGGGGAGTAAGCAGGGCTCACCTTTAGCCTGGCAACATGGGCCTTCTGAGGGTTCCAGAACTCTGACCTTAAACTCCAGAGCTAAACAACACAAAAACACGTTGCCCTCCCCATGCCTCCAAAGAATGAAAGAGAAGCATTGTATTTTTAGCTTAAAAGCCCTGGCTTTCACGGGTCGGTATAAATTAACATGGCGGGAGGGGGTACTTTCTACGCCAAAATGTTAACAAGGACAATAAACCTCTGAGAAATCAACTTCCAGTCTTTTTTTTTTCCAGGACTTTCCAAATTTTAAATAAATGAACAAGGGCTATCTTTAGAAAACAGAACAATGTCCCATATTTGTGGTCCCCTTCCACTGGCTGACTTTTCTTTGTGCTTTAGTACAAATATAGGCCAGGGTGTGACTGATAGTTGATAGCTCGCCTGGGTGTGGATCCAGGTTCTACTGGGATCAACAATACAGGCCTATTGAATTCTGACATCCTCCCTTCCCTATCTCCCAGAAGGTTCTTGGAAGAGCTTCTGTGTTTGTCCAGCAAATGACTACAGCCTAAGAGAACTCAACTGTCTCAGAAAAACTTTCCAGACATTTCTGATTACAGCCAAGTCTCCAAGAGAAGCCTGAGGGAAGGAGTCCTGGGGAGAAAATGTTTTGTTTCTGGCCAGGGGCTTGAGCGCCCTCACCCCCTCGGGCGCCCCACTCCTACACGTCCCACCCCCACCTTAGCAGCCTTTGCTCTCCATCAGCTCAAGCCCAACAGAGGGTAGCCGTTCTACTGTGATAGCCTACGGCTGTCGCTCATTGCCTGCGTCCCCTTTAAAAAACGAAAACAAGCCATTCCTCAGACTGCGGAGCAGGAACTCTGGAGACGTTAGCATATTCTGGCAAGGAGCCTGATGGATAATAGATAACAGGTTATCCAGGAAATAATTAGAAGCCTGCGCCCACACGGATCGGTTGCACACACTGACCCCTGTCATTCAGGATGTGGCCCTGAAAGTAAGCACCCTTTCTTCTTTTGCTTTCAGGCATCAGAAAAATGTCAAGCTCCTCTCCTGCCTTTATGTGGTGACAAGTTAACAAGTGCTGAGTTTCCAAATGGCACTTATAAGACCCTCTGAAGCACTGCAGGTTCTCAGGAAGTCTGAGGAACCGGCAGGTTCTCTCCCATGAGTCCCTGGGCTGGGTGGGGTGGGGGAATCACTTCCTCAGCCTCCTGGTGCTGTGTAAGAAGTCATTGCTTCCCTCTCTCCGCCCCTCCCTGTTTCTTTCCACCCCTTGCCTGCAGTTCTGCCCCTGACTAGCTACTTTCAAAGTCCATGCCTGGCTGCTGAGCAGAGTCTAAGGAGTCTCCCAGTCTCTTCTCCAGCTGGGGACGTTACCCCACACCCCACACTTCCAATACGCCCTGATTTTGTTTGCTCTGAGATTCGGAAGTATTCACTTTTGTTTGTTAAGTACAATCTCTGTATGCATCCACTGCTGTAGATATGTTGATGCGGTTATGACAGACCATGACTTCCACCATCTTTATCTTTTTCTTTGGTAAGATGTGTGATCTGAATGTAGATAGGAACTGTGACTAAGGGACTTCCCTGCCTCCCCTGGAGTTATCAGATCCTAAATTCTATCTTCACACAAGCCTATTGTCCTACACAGACCGGGCAAACCTGGACCAGGCAAACTACACCATGCTACTTCATATATGTCTTATACCCATATATGCTAACTCTTTCGAGGAAAGAGGCCTGTGGCCTGGAAGTTATTAAGGAAGACCCTCCCTTGAGAAGGGTGGTGGGAAGCTGTGGTGTATCCCCTATAGCATCCAAATCACCCATATGTTTCATTTCATTTGAACCTCACGTTAGAAATGAAGTTTAAGCTAAGAGCTGAGAAATGCTTTGCTCCAGGACCTTGGGTTTGTAGGTAGTTTGGATTCAGGCTTCTAATTCTTAACTCTATCTATACCTATCTTACCATCTCAGTCATCCCAAGATGCTTCAAAAAAAACCACACAAAGAACTGTGCAGGCCTTCCCAGAACCTTGGCTTGTTCAGTAGTTAACAGTTTGTAAAGTTAATCATGTGGTCAAGAGTTTGCACTCCAGAACCAAATTTGCCAAGGTCAAATATCAACTCTGGCACTAGCAACTTCTAAGACTCTGCCCCAGTGTCATTTGTTTCCTCAAGCAGAAGATAAGGGAGCACAGTTAGTCCCCTCAGACCGCTATGAATAGGGTGTGGGGGGGAAAGCGCTGGGGTCACGATCCCTTCCAGGGAAGCTATCAGTAAACGGAAGTTGTTAACAATTTCTGCTGTCACCAGTAGCTGAATTGACAGAGGAGTGCCAGTTTCAGCCAGCGTAGTTTGTTTTCCTGTCGGAGGCAGACAGGCTCTCCAGAGTCACTGCTTCAGCTTCAATCCCCACCTCCAGTGCGCACGAAGCAGACACTGGGGCAAAGGTTTGAGGACAAGGAGTTGGCTTGGTCAGTGGATCCCACAACGTGAGAGAGTGGGAAAAGTGAGCCAGGAACAAGAGGAACATTCCAGGAGTGTCACAGGAACATCACAGGAGTGTCACAGGGACATCCCAAGAGGCCACCGCTTAAGACTAAGCTCTGTACAGACTCAACAGACCAGAAGAAAATTGAAATAAAACTGACATCCTCCATCACTAAACCAAAACTAAGTTGTTAGTCCTGGACTTCTGGACTTCTGGGAGGGGTGGGTGGATCACCATCTAATCAGTTAACTGTTTTCTATTAGTTTGTCTCTCTGCACAACCTCGCTTAAAGGGGAAAGTAGTTTTGAAATGACAAAGATATTCTTCTGCTACTATTGCTCCTCTGCTCCCCCTCCTCCTCCTGCTCCTCCTCCTGCTCCTCTTCTTCTTTTTTTTCTTCAGTGCTTTTATATCCATAAAACTCAACTCCACTGCTTGACTCCCTGGCACACATATTTTATTTGATTGAATGAAGCACTGGCTGGTTCCCCAATCACAGGTAAAGTCGGTTAAGATCTCTAAATTAGGGTTTTGCCTATAGCCCAAGGAGCTCTGCTCTGCTCTCTGTGTGGTTTATATGAGGCCCGTCTTAGGGGCTGCTGAGGTGGACAGGATAGTAAGACAACTATAGAGTTAAAACTTCGAAGCTTGAATTCAAAATACTTACAAATCCAGGAAGCTTGCACAGACTTCCCTGAGAGCAAGCTTCTGAATTCCATCCCCATAAATGGTTCGTGTTAGTGCATGTCTGTAATCCTAGAAGTCAAGAGGTAAAGGTAGGCTACATATCAAGTTCAAGACCAGCCTGGGATATATGAGAACTTTCTCAAAAAAGATGAAGAGGAAGATGAAGAGGAAGAGGAAGAAGAAGAAGAAGAAGAAGAAGAAGAAGAAGAAGAAGAAGAAGAAGAAGAGGAGGAGAGAAAGAAAGAGGAAGAAAACAAATTTTCAAATTAAAATTTGTCTTTTAGTTTTAGTTTTAATTATATATATATATATATATATATATATATATATATATATATATATATATGGGATGTTTGTCTTTTAGTTTTAGTTTTAATTATATATACATATATACATATATATGTAATTATCTATATCTATCTATATCTATAGATAGATAGATAGATAGATAGATAGATAGATAGATAGATAGGTATTTTGCCTGCATGTAAGTCTGTGCACCGTGTATGTGCAGTGCCTGGGGAGAGCAGCAGAGCACACTGGATCCCTTGACTAAAGTTACAGTTACAGCTGTAAGCTGCTATGTGGGTGCTGATGTGTATTGTACCACTAAGCTGCACCTGGGTCCTCTAGAAGAGCAGTCAGTCCTCTTAAGCAAGAGCCATTTTGCTGGCCTGTAAATTTGCCTTTTTATAGAGGCAAGCCAGTAAGGGGATAGCGAATAGGTTTCAGTGAGGGGAAGAGATTCAATCCCTCTGAGACTTTCTGAGAACTTGCTTAGTGCTTTCCTCAGAATGGTCCCTGAGAGGCCTGCACCCATGGCCACTGGTCAGGGTCACTTCTGGGACAAGCTCTTCCAGGAACAGAGCACATGCTGAAACAGGAACAGGAAGTGGTTGGTACCAAGAACAGCAGGCAAGTGACCTTGGAGTGAGCCAACTGTGAGGGGCAGGACCCCAACTGATAGCTACAATCACCTTCGCCCCATACAAACTCCCTTCTCAGAAACACAAGCAGCCCAGCTCTTTGTCCGGGATCTAGCTTTAAAGAGTAAAGTTTCCTCTTTGAACTGTAAATACAAGATCAGCAGTAGCCTCAGAACTTCTGTATAACCAGGCTGGGTGTAGCTCAGTGGTGCTTGTTTAGCATGCACACACCCCTTGGTTCAAACCCAACACCAGATGCAGAAGCTGGCACTCCACAACTCTGTAAAGTCCTCATAGTCCCACACAGGTCTGTGCAACCCTCCAATGGACATGGCTACAAAAGAGAGAGAGAGAGAGATGTTTAATCCCCATGGTAGAAGTTTTTGCAGCCTTCAAGCCTTTTAAACAAGATTATAAACAGTTTGGTGACTTCAGTTGAATGTTGATTCCACGTCCCTGGGGAACACTACAGCATCTCCCCTTTATCTCGGCAAACCCTGTGAGGCATAAAGAGTCCCGCTCCGGCCACTGTTCTCCTGTGTGGATGCTTTCAGAATGCTGTTACCTTTAGAGCAGCTCTTTGACACTTTTTCTTTGCTCGGTGCACACATGTAACAAGACACTAAAATAGAAATTCTGTTAAGGAGCAAAGACAAAAGAGCTCACACTCCAAGGTGAGACATCAAACCATCCTGAAGGATCTGGGAAAAAGGACAAGAGAGGACCATAGGTTTGTGACTTGAACTACTTGCTCATAACAATAAGATGGCTCTGAGTTTGGATATAAAGGCAGAATATTTGCGGACATTTTCCAGTGTTCTGTGGAGGAGACAGGACAGAGGGGCTACCTTAGAAAGCTTATGAAAAAAGGGGCCTCAAATCATCCATTGTGGGAACTCAGTATGCATTCCTTGTGAAGTTCAGGAAGACTGTGGGGCTGTTTGCCATCTAGAAACTCTAAAGAGCAACTAATAGGCTGACCCTGGCTTTGACCACGGAGTAAAAGAGGTCAAGGAAAGGGGGTTAGGAACGTGCATGCTTCCCAAACTCATCAAACAGAGGGTGTGCAAGTGTGTAACCAGGTGTGAGCCCCGGCTTAGAAAGCTAGGAGAGTCTCAGATCTGTCCCGAGGGTTGTGCTGATGGACAGAGAGACCCCAGAGAGAAGCTTGAGGTCTCTCCAGAAAGGTTGAACGGCAGCCAGAACAGAGTGAACCATCCTGGGAAGCAAGCGACAGGGAGAACGTCCTCAGGGAAGGAAAGATCACCACAAAGAAAGAACGATAAACAGTCAAGGAAGAACACCCCACCACCACCGGGTTCCCACACAACTTCTCAGATCTGGAAACCCGACTTTGTTCTGAGAGGAGGCCTCACTCCATAGCCAAGGCTGACCTTAAAAGCTGGATTCTTTTGCCTCAGCTTCCTAAGTGGTGGAATTATAGGTATGTTCAGGGTTGGAACTTATAGATAATAAGTGGAGAACTATGTCCCCCTCTCCCCAACCTTCCTCATTGTCTCTCAAGAATCCTGAGCTAGGAGATGATCAAGAAACAAATTCTCAAGTGAAAAGCTGTGTAGGTACATTTGTCTGTTACAATAACAAAATACCCAAGGGGTGGGGTGTGTTTTATAAAGAAAAGAAGCGTATTTAGTTCACAATTTAAGAAAGTAGATGTCCAAACAGCATAGTGCTGGCTCTGGCGAGGACTCCCTTAGCTACAGCACAGTATGATGGAGTGTGTGCCCCAGGGAGGGATTGCTTAGGAGACAGGAAGCCAGAGTGTGGGAAGGAACCAGCCTTGAATTTTCCCTCTAAGCCCTACCTCTGAAAGATTCACCACACAGAGGATGGAGCGCCAACGCTTTTAAGCCTTTGAAGAAAATACTCAAACCACAGCAAGGACAGGGTGGTGGGTGCTTGCTCTCAAGTCCTCCTGAAGCCGAAGCAGCATTTACTGCCTTGAGCAGATGAGGGAGAAGAAAAAGATGGGAAGCCAAAATAATGTTTTAAATTGTATTTGCTGAGTCATGTCTGTTCGGCGTGATGAGAAACCACCTTTCCAATATCAGGAGATACACTAGTGTCCAGGATGAGAGTGGACTCGATTCTGAGTCAGAGACTTAAGAGACTTCACTGGAGAGCTGAAGACCAGCTCTATAAACAGACCAGTGCCGGGAGCATCCTTTAGGGCAGTCAGGTGGTCTCCATTGCTCCCCACTCAATTAGAATAGTATCTGATCTAAAATTGGAAATCAGATTCACTCTGTGCTATAAGACCACAGAGAAAGGTGTTTGTTATTACTCATCATCGGAAGTACCAAACTCTACTAAAAATCCATTTGCTATGTTAGAGTCTGCCCGGCGATAAATCGCACAGAGAGGTTGGATCGTAGTCATGGATATTTCAGTAAACAGAATGTTTGGAGAGGCCGTCTTAATCTCTGGTCTCTCTGCTCCAAGCCCAGCCTGTGTGATACTGGAGCCCAGACTCTGCCAATCACAATTTTGCTTCGCCAGCTGGCTCCGAGGGACATCTTCTCCATGGTAAGAATGTGGCAGGCGGAGGAAGGGAGGCCTGGTTCCATCCTGACTGCTTCCTGCAGGATTTCTGCTCCTGCCGGGGTCACCTTAGCCTCTTTTCTTTGCTCTACAGTGAGAGCTGTAGTGGCAGTTTATAGTTTTCCCCAGACTTGTAGAATCCACCTCACTGTGTTCCCGGTTCCAGAAGACCTCAGTCCCATGAACCCCTCTCCAGCTCAGAGAGAGCAGCCACAGCTTCCTAGGGACTGGGGGTTGCATTTTAATGAGCCCCACCCATCCCTATGCCTAGCCTTAAGGGCTGAGGCTTCCTGTAGTTCAGCAAGATCTTAGAGCACTAGTGCTCTTTGATGCTTTCCTGGCTAACAGCTTCATTCTCCCCTTCTCTATTCAAATACCTGATACTTTCTGCAATCTGATTGGCTCTGACTAAGAGGTTTCTTAATGAAAACTAAAGAACTGGAATGCCTGGGGGGGGGGGGACTACTTGGGACTGAAGTGAGAAATTAGTGATGCTTCTGGGGGATGGGGGGGATGGGCGTGGCCTGCCTGTCTGCCTTCCCTCCTTCCTTTTGCTTTTCTGTGCTAGAGACTGGGCAAGGGCTCTAGCACTAAACTACACCCACACACACCCTAGAACTTGGGTCCCCGATGTGTTTGGAGTCATTGGAGCCCCCAGACAAACAAACAAACCAACTTCACTCTAGGAAGTATCACTCAAGCTCCTCAAACCTTTGTCCACAAAGTTATACAGAAATCTAGGATTTAGGACAGTGGTTCTCAACTCGGGGAGTCAAACTGCCCTTTTGCAGGGGTGGCCTGAGACCATAGGAAAGCACAGATATTCACCTTATGGTTTATGGAAGTAGCAAAATTACAGTTATGGGGAAGCAACAAAAACAATTGGATGGTTTGGGGGTCACCACAACATGAGAAACTGTTTTAAAAGGTCACCGCTTGATGAAGGTTGAGAAGGTTTAGTGGATCCCTAAGGCCAGGTCGTAGTTCTGCAGTAAAATGTTGTCTAGGCAGAGTCTGCATTTTGCAGAAAACCTTCCTGGCTCTCAGAGGCTATTTTGCCCAAGCCTAGGGAAAATCGAACAAAAGTTCTGTTAGCGCCGGGTTGCCAAGTTGCTGTCCTAGATTTCCAGAGCCCTTGAATTTAAGATAAAAAATCCTGAGTGTTGACTTGCCAACCATCCGGGTTTGTAGCTGCTCACACATCTGAAGCCTTCAAATTGTGGCTTTTTCAACAAGGACTGATTTCCTCGTGGGACACAGCCAACAGGAATGAGGTATTTTGAGGCAAAGTTCTGTTTTCTTGGCTCTCCTTCCTACAGGCTCCTGGCTGGTCGACCAGCTCCCAACCTCTTCTCTCTTGTGTCATTCAGCACTGCCTAGAGTGTAGTCCTGCAGAGAGAAAGAGGCATCGCCACCTCCTGGCCTACACTATGCATGTCCAAGCCCAGAAAGGAAGAAAACTCAACATTTTAAAGCTGGGTTGTACCCTAGGCTGTTAGCAGGGAGGACAGCTGTGTATGAGGAGGACACCATCTCTGGGCCTCAAATTTCTCATTTTAATATCAACACTGTTATCCTTGATTATCAAGCCACCCTGTTGAATTCTTCGTGTTCAGTGGAGCATGCATGGAGGACAGGAGAGCTTCTTCCCCATGAATTCACAAGGTAAGCAACCATCACACACTCCTACAAAGCCATCTTGTTCATCTCTTGGGTAAATATTATTTAGACATCGCTCAAGCCATAGGCTGGTGTTTTTCTCTTAATTCAAGATGGCTTTGCTATTTTGTTCATTTACTCTACAAAATGACTCACACATTTGACACATTTTTATTGTTTGCTCGGTGCCAGAAACTTTTGATGTGAAGGGAACAGCAACCAACCAAACAGATGTGAGTGAGCCTTTCCTCCTGGAGGTGCTGCTCCATGGGCGGAGACCGCACATACATAAAACATGTAGGCCAGATGAACCAGGTCACACACGGGCAGAGAAAGAAAGGAACCTCGTTCGTTTGCTTTGCCAGAGGGGAGACATTACAGCAGTTTGTCTGCTGATGGGGATGGCCCAGGTTAGGGGAAAGTGATGATAAGGACAAAGAGGAGAGAGAAGAGAATTGGTAGAAAGATGCCCTTGAGTGGGGGAGAGGCCCTGGCATCCCATTCCCCCATGAACAGAGTGGATGAGTCAGATGTGTTTCTGCACAGCGCTGGGTGCTGGACTAGGTGTTAGAGATATCATGATGGGAAAAGGGGATGATGTTGCTATTGTCCTGCACATGCTGTTCTCATTAGGGAAACAGACATTAAAAAAAAAAAAAAGATGCAAAATTAACCCTGCAGCATATCACCTGTGGCTTGGATACGTACTACAGCAGTGGTAGTGGCAGTGTCTTTGAGACATTTCTTTTAAGGCAGCTAGCATTTTGGAAGGTTTGGGGGATAGACTGAGATAGGATCTCATGTAGCCCAAGATAGCCCCAAATCCACTATTCATCTGAAAATGACCTTGAACTTCAAATCCTCCCACCTCTACCTCTTGGATTCGGGATTATAGGAATCCACAGTCTCAACAAGTTTATACAGCGCTGGGGATGGAAACCAAGGCTACCCACTGAGCTCCATCTCAGCCTGAGTATTGATGTATCACAAAGAGAAGTTTATATGAGGAGCCTTTGGGTGAGGGTTTCAAGTGGAGAGAGTAACCGCGTCAAGACCCCGGGGCTGAGAGCATGGCCCTTGCGCCAGTGAAGCGAAGCGAGGAGGTTGTAAGCACGGAGCAATCAGGGAGAGGACAGTGAGAGGTGAGCTTACAGGTCGGTCATCAATGGCCTTTTTTAAACAGCCAATAAATTTTATGAGCAAATTCATAGATGACTCAAGGCTAGGAAGGAGAGTTCACACTGTTAAATGGCACAAGCAGAACTTTAAAAAACATTCTTGCGGATGGCATGTAACACATTTCAACGCCATGGTTTGCCTTTGAACTCAAAGAAAATCAACCGCAAAAGAGCAACATAGGAAGGTCATCGCGGTTCTTACAAGGGAAACGATGATTCGGGTTTCTGAAAAGTAGAGCCTAGGGCATCAGAACAAACAACTTACACACTCCACGGGGCAAGTGTGGGTGGAGGGACAAGCTTTGCACACTTTTCTTGGGAAATGGGGTCCTAAAAGCAAAGAGCCAGTGCAGCGCTGTGTTGTTGAGCTACCATGTCCACAGCCGATGGAGCGTCCAATGTTGTATGCACATGTCTCAGTGCAACCTGGGGAGGTGGGGGGGGCAAAAGCATGGACCCAGTTCTCACTGCTCCACATACTGCAGGTCAAAGGGCTTCCCAATGATGCTTCTGTCTCCCATGTGCAGTATGTGTTGCTTGCTTACCCATATGCACATGTAGAGGCCAGAGGTCAATGTTAGTGTCTTTCTTGGTCAGACAGGGTCTCTCATTAAACACAGAACTCACTGTCACCACCAGACTGTCTGGCCCACAAGTTCCCAGGACCCACCTGTCTCTTCTCGCAAGCACTGGAGTTACAGAAGGGCCACTGAGTTGGGCTCTTTCAAGGGTCCTGGGGGATCTGAACTCAGGTCCTCGTGTTTGTACAGCACATACTGTGCCTGCTAAGCCGTTTCTCCAGCCCCTCTGAAGTTATGCATTGAGATCCGAGCCACACAAGCACAAGGAAAGCAAAGACGCTCTTCACACACCCAGACCGCGTCTCCCATACCAAGCGAGTCTGTTCATAGCCCATTGTGGAGAAAATGCTTTTCCATAGCTGGGCGTGTATGAAAATGATGAACAACTAACGTTGTTGTTTTCCCATTAGCATATGCTGTTTCTCTAAACGCTGGGCATAGTAACACATACACATAGTCTCAGTACTCAGGAGCTATTGCAAAGAGGACCACGGTTACAGACCATCCTGGGTTACATAGCAAGACTTTTTCTCAATAAATAAATAAAGAGCCTTTTATTATCTTACGAATAGTTCGGTTTGCATTTGGTGATGACATGTACTTGATTATGAAATATAAAGTTTGAAAAATATCATATTCCTCTTATTATAATCCCCCTCTCCTTTAAAAAAAAATAAAAACAGGGATAGCACAGTGATTAAGTATACTGACTGCTCTTCCAGAGGACCTGGGTTTGATTCCCAGCATCCACCTCATGGCTCACACTTGTCTGCAACTCTTGGTCCAGAGAATCTGGTGCCCTCTTCTGGCCTCCATAGTGCTAGGGGTAGACATGGTGCCCAGACAGACATGTAGGCAAGACATAAAACACCTACCAAACATACCCATTCCGAGGGCTTGTCACATCTACAGCCTTTTTCAGGACAGAGAAGGTAAAAGGACACTGGCCAGCCGTGAGTGAGGAACCCTGGCTCATTGTCTAGCTCAGAGGATGTCTGTCAGAGGATATCACCCAGGGCATTTAGGGATTATGCTGAAGATGGGCTTGTTTCCCACATCACAAAGGGGTCTGTGGTCCCTTTGTGAACTACTGCTCTGTGGAGTCCGTAGTCAGACAGGCCTCTGCTGAATCCCAGAAGGACTGCTTTTTCTATGGCTCTTCAGTCTTTTTATTCTTTAGGCTATTTCAAGTTCAAGGCTGTGGCTTGCAGTCTCTCAAAGTCTCTCCTGTTATATCCACAGAAGCACTACAACGGCAGCCCCAGTAACTGCAGGCCCTGTAAAAGTCAGGGGAATGTTATCTCTTGCCTGCAGGTGCAAAGCTAACTGGCTATGACCAACATACCCGTTCCCTTCCTCGGTGCCCTCCTGGGCCTCCTACTTTCTAGGTAGGAACCACATGGGTAATTCAGAAAAGCATTCACATGAAGAAATATCAACCAGGCCAGCAGCCTAAAGAGAGAGCCACCTCTACCACGTGGTAACCAAAGTCTCTCTCCTCCACAGAACAGAAACTCGGGGTACACAGCCCTCAGGTTTGCTCTCCCTAATAGGACTAGAAGTCCTTGGCCTGTATGCAGCCTTGCACAATGCTTAGGGTGACTGGGTCTGGGCGTAGGTGCTTCCCACTCTTGTGGCTACCTCCTTCCTCCGAGTGGGAGCCTTTTTAATATATCTCCAGGCTAATCTCTCCAGTAGCCATGCTCTGGAGAACAAACTGAGCAGTGGGAGGAACAGAAACGGTTCCAAAGATCTGCTTCCGACAGGTGACTTTGACAAACGGAGGATACAGAAAAATAATTTAGGAGGAACTCCCTGCCCTGAGGGGAAACCAAGAGAAGAGGAGACAAGGCGTGTCCCTCTCTGTCCTTGCACAGATCCCAATCTATCTCAGCTACAGGGTTTGACTGCAACTCAGACTTCTCACATGGAAACTTACTAATGCCCATTTGGCACCAGGGTGGCATCCCTTTGGGAGCAGCCCAAAGAGGCCAGAAATTGACCCAAGTCTGGACCAGGAGGTGGGGCAGCTATTCCCCTTCCTTCATCCATAAAGTTTGCCCTTCCCCCTGGCACCATCCCCACCCAGGGAGCGCCTCACTTAGGCGCATAAGCATCCAGAGATGAGGTCAAAAGAGCCAAGACTCCTGGGTTCCAGGAAGTGAGGAGCCAGCCTGATGGGAAGCAAAAAGGGAGGGAAGGAGAGACAGCAGAGAACGTCCAGTCGTGGTAAAGCACCAGGTCTTCAGCCTCTGGACTGCGGTGTGTGCGCTCAACTCCTGAGAAATGCAAACATGGCTGGAAGAGGGGCATAGCCTGCCCTGAAGGAGGCACGGGAGTCAGTCCTCTCATCTGTGACCTAAGGAGAGGCAGGGGTGACAAGTTAAATGGAAGAAAGTGCCCTGTGGCTGAAGCTGTAAGGATAGCCCTCAGGAGGAGCTGACCTCGCATGAACTGCAGGAGGAAGAAGGGGAGGCAGAGTGCCCCGGGCCTGAAAGACAAAGAAAGGGCACAGAAGCACTCAAAGCCTCCTCCAAACACTACAAACCATTCCCTATGTGCTCCCCACCAGGACAGGGACTCTCTTTTCGCCCTTCATCCCTTCTTCAGGTAGTCTCTGAGGAACCGGCACATGCCTCAGCTTGGTAGTAATATGAAAACTGTCTGTATCACCCTTCACAGGAATGACAGTACCGGCAGTGACTAGCACTTACTCAATGCTTCCTGTGTGCCAGATGCCGTGCCAAGGGCTTTATAAGCATTAGGCTCATTCAAGCTCACTCTGCTTCTCAATGCAGGCTCTATTATTAGGTACTATGGCTACTACTACACTATTACTACCTCCTCCTCCACCACCACCACCACCAGTACCAGTACCAGTACCAGTAGTAGTAGTAGTAGTAGTAGTAGTAGTAGTAGTAGTAGTCGTGTTACTTCCTGACCCTGTTATACCAGCACTATTATTAATTAATACTGCTTGTCTTCGTTTCTATTGATATGCTAAGACACCATGGCCAAAAGCAACGTTGGGAGGAAAGATCTTATTTCCACTTACAACTCCCAGGTCACACTCCATCCCTGAGGGAAGGCAGGGCAGGAACTCAGGTCTAGAATCAAAGCATCAGTCCTGGAGGGATGCTGCTTGCTGACTTGATCATCATAGCTCGCTCAGCCTTCTTTCTTAGACAACTCAGGACCAGCAGCCAAGGGGTCCTGCTAGGACACAGCAATCATTAACCACGAATGTGCCCTACTGACTTGCCTACTGGCCAGTCTGATGAAGGCATTTCCTCAATTGTTGTTCCTCTTCTGAGATGATTCTAGCCTGTATTAAATTAACAACAACAACAACAAAAAGTGTTAGATACCATTACTAGGAACTATCAATCATTGGCCCTATTTTGGAAATGAGGGATTTAAGTCCTGCAGACATAAGTTACTTACCCATATAGACTTGTGATTGGTGGAGACTAGATTTAGATTTAGACCCAAACCCTGGCTCCAAAGTTCCTGTAGATTAACCAGTCTGTACAGTATGTGACAGTGCCTATGCATTTCTTTTGTCTGTCTGTTGGTCTGTTTTCAAGACGGGGGCTCATGGATTCCCGGCTGGCCTCAAATTCCCTATGTAGTTAAGAATGACCTTGAACTTCTGATGCTCCTGCAGCTGTAGCTGCACCTGCCTGCTAGGACTACAGGTGTGACAGTCATGACCAACGTATTGTGGTACTCAGAATGGAACCTAGGGCCTTATGATGCTAGGTGAGCTTTATTCCCAGCCCCCATTTTTAAAGTATTTTTATGTCAAATTACATTGAAACTATCTCTTTCCTTCTCTACCTCCCTGCCCTCTCCCTCCATTTAGACAGGTCTCTATATTTATTTAGCCCAGGTCAACCATGGACTCTTCTTCCTCCTGCCTCAGCCTCCCAATGGCTAGGATTACAAGCAAGCCTATGCCGTCATGCCTGGTTTGGATGCCATGTTTCTAGGAGACAGATTCATTCATCAACTTCTCTTTGTTCTTCTTGAACTTAGGAAGCCTAGTTCAAGTTTGATCTCTCTGACATCTTCCCAAACCTTTGAGTTCTCACAGAGCACCCTTCCTCCTGCCTCCCCACTACGTTTCCAAAGCCACTAACTGATACTTTATCTTCAAATGACTCAGACCACATGTCATTCAACATCTGTTCCCTCCACCCAGCCTGCACATAACCCTGGGGAGGGGCATACCTTGCTTTTTGAGGCAAGACAACATGGTGAACCGGGGAAAGACTCCCATTGCAGACCCTCATGTTGGCACTGAGGTGGTTGGCAGCGTGCACTCTGGCAGCCTGCTCTGGACTTCAAGGCCTTTGTGCCACTCAGCCATCTTGGTGATGCCCCTCTGTATCTACCCTCCTTCCCCGTGGTGACATTCTTCCTCTTTTTGCCTGGCAAGAGAAAGCGGCCCCCCACACCTCTCCTGATGCAACTATGCAGCTCTCTGCTTCAGAGATGCTACTACAGCCTGTTCCCAGAGAACTCCTGGCTGCCTGCCAGAGAGGTGGCTTCCCTGATGTGCTTACTCTAGAAGGTCACCGTGCTAAGCAAAGGGACAACCAAGCACCAGCTCAAGGCAGTACTTACTGTCCTGACACCCTTGGAGAGCTCTCCATTACCTGTCACCTCCAAGAAGGAATCAATCCGCTCTGTAATCATTCTCTTGAGGGGTCTGGGGTGTGATTGATGGGCCTAGTTGTTTTACTATTAGCCAGTGGAAGTTAAGTAAGTCAAATCAATAAACTTTATAGGTCTCCCCAGATTGCGCCAGAGGTGAGACCCAGTTGCATTCACCTCAATAGATTTAGACCTCTGCCTAAGTAAAAAGTGGGAGTCACCTGGGGAAACAGTTTGATTTCTCTTTGAGAGACTCTTGGTGCCCTTGAGCCTGTCATGACTTAAATCAATAACTTTAATGGCTTCCAAGAAATCCGTTGCTGTGGGAGTGTCTCCACGCTGCTGCCTGCTGTCCCAGGCATGTTATGACTTTAGACATCTGACTGAATTGGCAAACGGGTAAAGACCCAAACTCCTGCCTGGGCCATCATCTGGGTGCCCTGCCCACAAGCCCAGGCCTTTGTTCCTGCCTGTTTGTCCTAGATTTCTCTGAGACTGTCATTCCCCACTCTGCTCTATATCCCTGCCTCCCAGGGCCCCAGCTAACCAGACTGGCTAATGAGTCATCATCCCGTCATCGTGAGAGCCACTGTGGTACACCTGCATCTCCAAGACCATCTAGGAAGCTGATTCAAGGTGAAGCATCAATGAGAGAAGTCACAACTGTTCAGGTCAGTGGTAAGAAGTGGATGAGGTCAGTGGTAAGAATTCTGTGCCTCGGGCTGGTAAGATGGCTCAGCAGTTAAGAGCACTGACTGCTCTTCCGAAGGTCCTGAGTTCAAATCCCAGCAACCACTTGGTGGCTCACAACCATTTGTAACAAAATGCCCTCTTCTGGAGTGTCTGAAGACAGCTACAGTGTACTCACATATAATAAATAAATAAATAAATCTTTTAAAAAAAAAAAAGAATTCTGTGCCTCGAGGGAAGGAATTCCAACAGGGAGTCACCATCCTGCACCATCCTGCCCACCTAGGGCTGGCTACATGAGGAATAAGCCTTGCCCTGGCTGCCTGGCTTAGGGTCCATCCTCATCCACTTCCTCCCATTCCTGTTTGGGCTCTCCTGTCTCTGAGTGCTGGCTATATTTATGTCAACTTGGCACAAGCTATAGTCATTTAACAAGAGGAGATCTCGATTGAGAAAATACCTCCATAAGATCAAGCTGTGGGCAAGCCGGTAGAGTATTCTTTTTATTAGTGATTGATGGGGTAGAGAACAGCCCTGGGCTAATGGTCCTGAGCTCTATAAGAAAACAGCACAGGCAAGCCATGAGGAGCAAGCCAGTAAACAGCACCCCTCCATGGCTTCTGCATCAACTTCTGCTTCCTGGTTCCTGCCCTGTTTGAGTTCCTGCTCTGCCTTCCTTAAATGATTAAAAGGGTGATGTGGAATAAACCACTTCCTCCCCAAGCTACTTGGGTCATAGTGTTTCATTACAGTGACAGAAACCCAAAGACCCTCCAACTCCCTATCCCATAAAGTGTACCCAGGATGGAACCAGCAATGAAAAGTTCTGCCAAGGGCCAGGAACCAACAGAAGAGCAACCTCCATCCTCCCACCCAATGCCAGGCCTTTGTACCCATGGAAACCTCAGTGCCCATGTAGGCAGGAGATTTTAAAAGCCCTTAGAGGTTTTCATTCTCAAGTGAGCATAAGCTTTAACCAATCCTTGACAATAAGCACATACTTGTAAAACCAAGACTTCCAGGGTCACTGCAAGGCCCCAGGGACTCAGAAACCAGGCCATTAGATAGTCATGGTTGGCTTCTCAAACCATTTCTACAGCAGATAATGTTTTAAATGAAGTGGTGGGGACCCTTTGCCGTCATGATGCCCACACCAGTGATCCAGGGACTCCCACTACTGGGGTTCCTGTCTGTGAGACTGTGGTAGGCTGGGGATAGGGTACACCAGAGACACTGCACACCAAGGATCATTCACTTCTCTTCCTCTTCATGATAACAGTCAACAGCTATTGTGCAGTGAGCCACTGGAACAACAATGGCCAGGAGAAGACACAGACAGAGACGCTTTCTTCTACTGAGCTTCGTATGTATGTAATATACCCATGCCAGTAAAAACGAACTAGTGTTAAAACACAGAAAAACGAAAGTAATAGACTCGTATGTTTTAATTACATCAGTACTGTTGAAAGCTTGATCCCACATACCTATTGCATTCAGCATACCTTTGCCAAGGCAGTAATGATTACAATTCCTATTTTTTATGTATTTATTTTTATTTTATGTACATTGGTGTTTTGCCTGCATATGTGTGAGGGTGTAGGATCCCCTGGAAGTGGAGTTACAGACAGTTGTGAGATGCCATGTGGATGCTGAGAATTGAACCCTGGTCCTTGGAAGGGCAGCCAGTGCTCCTAACCACTGAGCCATCTCTCTGGCCCCTCCAATTTCTATTTTTGAGGCTTAAAGAAAATGTGTAAATGACTTTGCCAAAACTGATCTTAGCATATGGATGTTCAACCAACAGCTTAATGGACCTAGCTGTATTATTCACTCAGGTATCTCCACAGTCAAAACTTCTGGCTAATGTAGCTTCACTCAAAAATCACCATAAGTTTCTATTGTCATTGGTAAATTTCTGATATCCTCCCTTGGTCACAGTCAGAGAAAACAGCTTCGGCAGTAAAACTGGCATTATTGGGCATGCTGGCTTATATTTAAACTTGTTGTTGTTGTTTAAGATGATTTATTTTATTTATGTTTTGTGTTTGCTTGCAAACGTATGGGCACCACATAAGTGCAGGATTTCACAGAGGCCATATCGCCTGGAAATGGAGTTGCAGGTGACTGTTAGGTACCATGTGGGCTCTAGGAACCAAACTCTATCCCCTGCAAAAGGGTAAGTGATGCTGAGCCAGTTCTCCAGAACCCTTGGTTTGTTGGTTTGTTGGTTTGTTTGTCTGTTTATTTGTTGCTGTTCTGTTTAAGACAAGATCTCAAGAAAGCTGACTGGAAATTCAGCATATAGCCAAGGCTGGCCTTGAACTCTTTATTCTCCTGCCTCCTGAGTACTGGTATTACAGATATGTACCACCAAGCCAGACAGGGCATGTTGTTCTGATCAGGCATCGAGTTCCTGCTGAGTGTACTTTGTAAAGCATTTCAGACAGCACTTTTGAATCCTGGCAATGGCCATGTGGAAGAACAGAACTGAGGGGAACTGGGAACCTGCTTCTTTCTCCCTGTACGTGTGAGCAGCGTTGTTAATTCGGAAGCTGCTGTTTAAATGCGGGAATCGTGGTTCCCTGGGGCTTGGAACTGAGGGATCCATTCCATTAGCTTCTAACTCTGGAAACAAATGCTGTGGTGAAACCCTTGAATCATGGGTTAATTCTCCAAATTAACCTCTGTGCAGAAAGCACTGTTAGTTCACACCGTTATTTAAATGGATCCACTCAAAACGTATAGATGCACATGTGTATGTGTGTACCGTTAAATCTCCACAGTAGCTCCGGCAATTACTTATACTTAGACCAACGACAGATGTTTTTCTTTCTTTCTTTTTTTTTTTCTTCCAAGAAGGCATATTTTGATCAGAATTGCAAACACATGCTGATAATAAAAAGCATATTGAGCCAGGCATGGTGGTATAGACCCATAATCCCAGCATTTAGAAGCTAAACTAGAAGGACTATGAGTTCAAGGCAGCCTCCTCTACTTAGCAAGATGGAGGTGGGGTGGGGAAGGGGGAAGAGAAAGGGGGGAAGGAAAGGGCAGGGAGGGGGTTCACTCCTCCCTGTTAGTTTGACTATTATTTTAAAATTTGGTATAGACAATTCAGCTCTTGCTGCCCATGCACACGGATCCAAGAGTTCACCCAGCCCTTGCACCACAGTGCCTCAGAGAGGAAGGTGACAGCTGCTGTAATGCTCGCTGGTGAGCTACCGTGGGAATCTAGCCTTCAAGGGACTACAGAAAGAAGCTGGGGGTGGCAGTGCATGACCTGAGCATCCAGAGGCCGATGCCACCCTGCACTACACAGTGAAGTGCTGTCGCGTATACCCCGTAATTATTTAAAAATAAAAGACCCTTTGAGAAGACACTTCGTGGTCACTCAAAAGTAAAGACCTGCGTCCAGACTGCAGGCCTATTTGCTTCACTTCTAAACAAAGTCGATTCAAACTGCATGTGTATGAACTCACACCTATGACCCCAGGACTGGGAAGATAAAAACCGGGAGGCTCGTCCAATCAGGGTCATCTTCGGCTACACAGTAAGTTGGAAGTCAGCCCGGGCTTCACGAGACTAGGTCTCAAAAAGAAAAAAAAAAAGGGGGGAGGGTGAGGATGGGAAACAGTCACTATCTTCCTGCACGGTGTGAGCTTCTACTCTCCTGCAGTCTCCACCACTCCCTATTCTATCACACCTCATCAAATATGCCCACTCTCCTGCAGTCTCCACCACTCCCTATTCTATCACACCTCATCTAATATGCCCACTCTCCTGAAGTCTCCACCACTCCCTATTCTATCACACCTCATCTAATATGCCCACTGAAGCTATCTGCTTGGCTCACACAGGTACCTGAGCTTTTAGCCTGTTTCATGACTGTTTCCCAACCTGCCTGAGAGCAACTGCAAGTTTCCAGTCCTTTCCCATTTGAGTGCTTGCTTTCTCCAGCACTTCCCGGCCCCTCAGCCCACTTCAGAAGTCATTTCAGTTCTTGTTCAGACGGAGAGTTTTTTTCTCCCTTTCCATCTTACGGTTTCACCACTGCCACTAAGGTCCCTCTGAGCAGAAGTCAGGCAACCTCGCCTCTTTGAAGTAGTGCTTTGGTCTCTGCATCTTCTGTGACCCTCAGAGAGGTCAAGAGGTCAGTGAGGGGTGAGTGGCATGTTCTCTGGGGGCTCAAGGGCCCAGGGGGAGGGTCCATTCTCCTGGCAGCTGGAGAAACAGGGAGAGATCTCTCCCAAGCTCTGTATACACATGCTGCTTCAGACACACTACAGGCTTCATTTAATCCCCTACAAAACCCACCCCTGCCCTAAAAATGTTAATTGATTCAGACAAGCAACCTCAGCTAGAGGTACACTGTGGTCAAGTCAGACCAGCTCCTGAGGCAACTGTTACACACCCAGCAAATGGGATCTTGAAATCAACCAAGGTAAACGTATTCACACCAAAAAAATCTGAAAGTAGCGTAAACAAAGACTTTCTGGGGGGGTGGGGGCGGGAGGAGGCAGTTTCCAACATACTGCTACTGCTTCAGGCCCACTCAGCATTCCCTTCTGTCACAGCAATGGGGAGAAACTCTCAGCTTTGTTTGATCTAGTTCCATCGTGAATGCGTATCTGTGTGTGGGAATGTGCGCACGTGCCTGTAAGTGCCCCCTTAGAGTCCAGAGAGGGTCCACGACCCTCTGGAACTAGAGTTACATGCCGTCGTAAGTTGTCCAACACCAGTGCTGGGAACTGAACCCCGGGACCTCTGGAAGAGCAGCAAATTCTAAACACTGAGCCATTTCTCCAGTCCAATTCTCTTCTCCTTTTAAAAGAACTATAACTTGGGGTTTAAGATACACTGTAGGTCTTCAGGTTAATGGTCCCACACGGGTGTGTCAGTGAAGATGTGCTGTGGCCGTGTTTCATTGGATTAACAGTGCATTTTAGAGTATGAGAATTAGGGTTATAAATGTCAATAACAATATAGGACACAGGGCACCAGCCTCCAGGTCTTATGTCATGTCCCTCAGGTCACAATGTTCTGCAGCAGGCATTCTGAGCCACGTGTGACCACTGAATTCACTCTTCTTTTCATTTAGAAGGGGAGTGCACAATACTTCAGTATTTAGAGTGGGCAGGCCTGATGTCTTGGGTTGTGTGACTCTGGGAGGCAAACCCTGGACCTCCCACAGGCTAGGCCAGTCCTGTGTCACTGAGCCACACCCCTAGATCCTCCAGTCAAATGAAGTCTGAACCATCCTCTAGGCATGGGGTTTAACCACCAGAGAGGACCGGCTACCAAGCATGCCAGGCTTGTGGGTTTGGCCTAGCTGCTGTCATTTTCACTTAATTTTCAATTAAGTGAAAAATGAGTGAAATTGGAACCAGGCTCCGAACTGGGGTGAAGCCCCAGCTGGCTCTGGGAGTTCACAGGCAGTGCGCACACGGCCACCCCACATCCCCTAGTGAGTCACCTTCCTGGTTCCACATGAGTGGCCTAACGCTTCACACTTTCTTTCTCTACGGTCTCAGTTTCTCCCACCCAGCTTCTTGCCTGAGCAGTGTGTGGAGNGGATGAGTTCAGGGAAAAGCCATAGTGAAGTCCCAGCTCTCCTTAAGCGATTCATCCTCGCATACATGAGGCCAGGCTGGGTGCCTAGCAGCAGCCCTTGCCCTGCAGCCAGCTTGCTCCCCAGCGGGACAAAGCAGCGCATCTTCATGGCTGTGGCGCCCCTAGAGCTAGGAAGAGGAAGTGCATCTAGCGTGGTGGTGCCTCTGTCTCAGCGGTAGAGTGTGGTTAGTCTGAATAAGCCTCACAGTTAAACCCACAGCACAACCAGTCAACCAATAAAATTAAATGAGGGTTTATTTCTTTGTCATGATGACAATTCGTTGTGTAAGCTTTTGAAGTTGTAAAGAAAACAAAGGCACGATATGTAAAGGAATAAATGTTCAGCAAACGCATAAAGAAAGCAGAAGCTCCCTGTAACCTCATATCCAAGTATAACCACTCTGCTTATCTTTAATGAGTTTCCTTCCGTAGCCTTTTTTTTTAAATATGGACTTATACCTAGAGTTGAATATTTCTTATATACCAAAATCTCTTGTACTGATTTCTGATTGCCCTGACCCTTTTTGTATTCTATTCTATTCTATTCTATTCTATTCTATTCTATTCTATTCTAAAGCATGGTTTTTAACTTGAACTCTGAATTCTTCTCAGAGCACACATACCTTTAAATTTGTGCACTCTGTTAAACAGGGGTCCAAAAACAGAGATACTGTTTCCCACTGTCTGGTTTCAGGACAGCACACACTCAGACGTCCCCGTGTCTCTCGTGCATCACTGTCTTGGTCCTCTTCAGATCTTTTTTTTTTCCTTGGGGGGGGGTGGGAAATCACTTCCCACTTTTCTGGAGTATACCACTTTCCCTCTGTCTAAAGTATTCCAAATACAGCCCCGCAGACTCACAAACTCTATTTGCTGTTTTTAATTCCAAACCACAAGTAGAAGAGTTGATTCTAGCTAGAATAGTCCAGCTCTTCCATAGACCTGTGACTTTTACAACGTAACCTCCTGTAATTGTCATTCGGGCTTTTCTGTGCTCTCTCTAGCTTCCAAATAAAGACAGCAAGACCTTATATCTACTATAAGCTTCAGCGCTATGCCTGGGCAGATACTTGCCTATTCTAACCTTACTCTAACCTGTCTATGGCTGCCTCGTGCCCACTTCTTGACAATCTAGTCTTGGTCTTGCCTGACCCATTAGTGTCCTCGTGGCAACTCTCAGGGTGACCTGTTCCTGCCAAATTCCTCTCTCTCTCTCTCTCTCTCTCTCTCTCTCTCTCTCTCTCTCTCTCTCTCTCTCTTCCCCTCTCTGGGATCTGAAGTCCCACCTCCTTCTCTCCTGCTCAGCTATTGGTTGATCAGCTCTCTTCATTAACCAATCAGAGATGATGAGAAAGGGTATTTTTTGTTTTTTGGTTTTTTTTTTTTACACAACATTGAGACAGGAGGGATCCATCCCATAAACAACCACAAAACCCAGACACTACTGCGGTTGCCAACAAGAGCTAACTGACAGGAGCCTGATAAAGCTGTCTCCTGAGAGGCTCTGCCAGTGCCTGACAAATACAGAAGTGGATGCTCATAGCCATCCATTGGACGAAGCACCGGGTCCCCAATGAAGGAGCTAGAAAAAGTACCCAAGGAGCTGAAGGGGTTTGCAGCCCCATAGGAGGAACAACAATATGAACTAACCAGTACCCCCAGAGCTCCCTGGGACTGAACCACCAATCAAAGAAAACACATGGTGAGACTCATGGCTCTAGTTGCATATGTAGCAGAGGATGGCCTAGTTGGCCATCAATGGGAGGAGAGGCGCTTGGTCTTGTGAAGGTTCTATGCCCCAGTATAGGGGAATGCCAGGGCCAGGAAGCAGGAGTGGACGGGTTGGGTAGGGGATAGGGGATCTTTGGAGGGGAAACGAGGAAAGGGGATAACATTTGAAACGTAAATAAAGAAAATATCTTAAAAACAAACAAACAAACAAACAAACCCTTGAGACAGGAGAAGCCTGACAATGACAGCATCCGGGACTGCAACCAGACCTAATACACAGTGCTCAGAAACATCCCCCAACAACCTCTTGCAATTGGAGTTGGGGATGGGGGTGAGGGTGGGGATGGAGGAGAAGGAGAAAAGGAGGAGGAGGTAGTAGAGGAGGAGGAAGAGGAAGAGGAGGAGGAGGAAGGAGGAGGTGGAAGAGGAGGGGTGGTGGTGGAGAAGGAGGTGGTAGTGAAGATTGGGGGCCATGCGTGGAGAAGGTGATGGTTAAATTATTGTGGCACAGATTTAAAAGACAAGGTGATTTTTATCCATCCATAATTTTCCTTCTTAAAATAAAATATGTTTAATCTACCTCCTACTAGTGGATATTTAACACAGGAGTTTTCCATGGAGGTTTGGTTTGGTTTGGTTTGGTTTGGTTTGGTTTGGTTTGGTTTGGTTTTGGTTTTGGTTTTTTGTTTGCCGAGACAGGGTTTCTCTGTATAGCCCTGGCTGCCCTGGAACTCACTTTGTAGATCAGGCTGGCCTCGAACTCAGAAATCCATCTGCCTCTGCCTCTGCCTCTGCCTCTGCCTCTGCCTCTGCCTCTGCCTCTGCCTCTGCCTCTGCCTCTGCCTCTGCCTCTGCCTCTGCCTCTGCCTCTGCCTCTGCCTCTGCCTCTGCCTCTGCCTCTGCCTCTGCCTCCTGAGTGCTGGGATTAAAGGCGTGCGCCACCACACCTGGCAGAGCTTATTTTTGAAATGACTTGGAAAGATGAGAGAGAGAGAGAGAGAGAGAGAGAGAGAGAGAGGATGAATCAATATTTTCAAGTCCTGACATGCTATTGTGACAGCTTAGGAATGTGTCTCTGGCCTCCTGGAATGATTTCTATCTTCTCTCCATGGGCCAAGAGCAGCTTCCCCTCTAGAGCTGAGGCTGTCCTTTGACTAGAGCTGTTTCAGGAATTTCCTCTCTGGTGAGACTTAAATGACACCTACTCCTTCCTTATACACTCCCAGAGACCCCGCTGAAGTCCAACTTGGGAAAGCAATGAGTTTATTGGGTTTGCTTACAGAGCAGATGTGAGGGTTCTCCTGGAGACAGGAGGTTCATCAAAGCTGCCCTGCAGGAAAGTCTTCGTGTAGCCTGGATTATGGCTTCACCACAGCTGCATAGATGAAGTCTCCTTCAGTCAACCTGTCCCATAGTTACGTAGCACACAGCCCCTAAGACCAAGAAGTCACATACAATTAAGGCAGAATTGTTAATCACCGGCTGGGAGATACAGAAAGCAGTCCTAGCAGCTCAGCTGTGGATACGACACAGGACAGGAAGTCCATCTTATGTCAGCGTCTACTTGCTTCAGGCTTCAGTCTGAGCTCCAGACCGCCGGGAGCTGCCAGACAGGGACGCAACCCAGAAGCAATGCTTTCCAAGGGGCAAGGAATTTGGCCAGCAGGCATGGAACAAGTGTGTGTGTGTGTGTGTGTGTGTGTGTGTGTGTGTGTGTGTGTACAAGATTCTGTAGGCCAGCATCGCACTCTTTTACTTCATAAGGTCTCAGTCTCCAGAGAGTCACCAGCTGAAGGTGGCCAGGACTGACAAAAGAATAATAATAAGAGTGGGGGCTGAGATAGCAGAAGGCAAGGCTGTTACC
>CACVCL010031034.1:0-37858 GCA_902729485.2 Mus minutoides
ATAATTTTTCCCACTTGAGAGAGTTTAAAGAGCTGCAGTGTTTTCTTACTTTTGGGAAATTGAGATATTTAGATTTAGCTAAGCTTTATTAAAATGGAGATTTGCAAACACCCCATGTAGACATTTGCACATCCATTCACTCATTCACTCACTCATTCATTCACTCACTCATTCATTCACTCACTCATTCATTCACTCAATCACTCACTCATTCATTTACTCACTCACTCACTCACTCACTCACTCACTCACTCACTCACTCACTCACTCACTCACTCACCAAAGCAGCCTGGTGATGCCTGTTACTGCCATACACTGTTGTTTCCCTCCATGTCTTTATTTCACATTGGAGTCTGCTTCCAGTGGTAAGGCAACAATAGCACCTGCAGGCTTTAGCAACCAGTGTTAAAAGCACCAGCACAGACAGGTCTGACTTTCTGAAATACTGTACCAGCTCACCTCACCCGCCAAGGACTTTATCTTGGGTCTTTGTCTGTCCATCTTACTCATCTGGAATAAAACAATTGCTAACTGGGTTCTTTACTGTCTTCCTCCATCTTCCACGGGATTCGTTAGATGGCTCTTCTGTAGATCATGTTCTAGAACACCCTTAAAATTCTCCAATAACTCCTCATCACTCCCACGTGGCATCTTAATTTGTACATCTCATTTAAGATTATCTGTGCCCTCTCTCCTAATCTAGGCTGTCTTCTGCTACCCTTACATATTTCCCATAAATACAGAATCTCTCAAGCCAGCAGGCATCTTGTATGGCTCTGTGCCCTCAAACTTGTTCTGTCTACTGCAAGGAATGGTCTCTGTCTCTGAATGTATTGCTCAACGCCCATTTAAACCTCAGTGGAAGCCACCTCCTGTGTGAAATTTTCCGATTACTAATCATTAGATGGAAGCTCTTGACATTAACTACTGTACTCGTTGTGTAGAAATGCTAGTTTCCTTTAGTAGATTATGAATTCTTAAAAGCAATGGTTGCTTCCTCACTTACTTCTGGTTCTAGCTGAGTGCATGATTTGGGGAGCTTTGGAGGAGCGTTTGGGGACTTGCAGAATGAACAAATAGCTACTTGTTTTGCGTGCAGGTTTTTGTCTCTTTGTCTTCGTGCTGGCCTAGACTTCAGGCCTCTGGGAAAAATGAAAGAAACGGTATGGAGTTTAACCCCCTCCGCAAGTCTGAATTGCTTCCACCATTAATCCCAATCAGATTCATTTCTAAGACATAGCCTGTTTCTGGCGTTCTTTTTCAAGGGGTACTTAGAAATGAATTCATCACTCAGATCAAAAAGCCTACATTTGGATCTATTTCAAGATTTTTTTTTGTTCATTTTTTTTTAATTCTACATTTGAGTTTTTCACAGCTTTTTAAAAATTGGGAACAGATTTTTATTCTCATATTGCTTAGGGCAGTTATCATAAAAATGCTCACAAGATAGTAGCATCTCAACAATATCAATATGATTTCCCTCACACAGAGCGCTTGATGGCTTTGGTAAATGGAAGTGATTTTATCACATGAGTGTCAACACACACACCTGTATACATATACTATTTAGATAATAGATAATCTGTAGAAGATGGAGTGATGCAGTTAAAGCACTTTGATATGTTGCCTCTCATTGGAATCCATTTCTTTCCTTTTCTATTGAAGACTCTGAGACAGATTATTCATCTCTTCATGTCTTTATCTCCTCATTTGTTTACAGATCTAGTATGTATTGAAGGTTGATGTCTGTAGCTCAGAAGATCATGTGTGAAAAATACTGAGAAGTATCCCCCTGACACATAGATGCTGAATAAGTGTTTTTTTTTAAAGTATCTCAGCATATTTCACACCTTCAGGGAGGCCCAGTGAAGCATAGTTTAGAGCTGAAATAAGGCACCTAGCACACAAACCACTATATGGTGAAGAGAAAGTCTAATATTTCTATAAATGTCGGATGGAGCAAGTCTTTGAATGAGAAGGCAAAGCACCAGTGAAAACCACGTAACCAGGCTGTCAATGGTTTCCCAGGATCATACTCACCGGTATGACCTGAGAAGGTCCTCAAACTAGTCTTACGTCATTTCACAAGCAAACAGGCGAGGATCAAAACTCACGCAACTGTACCTCTGCTGTTTTTCTTTTGTGATACTTCTGAAGTCTCTATTTTCCAGGAAGGGCCCTACATGGAAGATTCTGCTGGAGAGATTTGAATGTGGGATAAAGGAATATAAATGACTTTTATCATTTTATGCATGAAAAAAAAAACCCTGACTTCCTTAAAAGAGTACATAGCTTATGAGAGCCATTCAGGCTAGGAAGACAAGAGAATGAGAAGAGAAGCATCTGATAATGAACTATGCTGACCTCTATGTACAAGCTCACTTCAGTGTCTTGATGAAAAGCTTGTGATTTGTTTAAAAGGCTGGATGCAAGTGCTATTTTCTGCTATATACATAAGGATGCTCTTTAGTCTATATACAAGAAGATTTAGCACTGTGACTCTAGGAATACACTGTGTGTTCCCAGTCCAATTTCTTATTTCTATCAGATGCTCAAAGTTTCTTTTAATTAATTGAAAGACAAATAAATATTCAACAATTAGAATTCCCAAGAGCAACTCTGTTGCTAGATAAAAAGCTGATAGAGATTAAATGGAACACACATATAGGTTGGCTACATTGTTTTGTCACTGAAAAGCAAATCTAGCTACAAAGTGGTCTCCATGAATTAGACAAATAGCAATTCTAATCTTGGTTTAATGCAGAAGAAAATGTTCATCTGGGCTATTCCTAAGGGTTCTATCCACTTAGTAAGGTAGATCTTAGAGAAAGTGTCTGTAATGGGCATGACATACACACACTCATGGAACAGTGTCATCTCTAAGGAGTTTCATGACCACTACCCAGAAATTAACTGTTTTCCATTCAACTCTCTCCCTCTGGATTCTAAAGGCTGGAGCCATGAATGGTAGAAGGCACAGGCATGTGTACCAAAGGAAACACAAATGAGTGGTGTGGTGGAGCTTAGAGTGGCATGTGATGGCTTATTGTGAGCTAGTACTCACAATAAGACCAAACTTTGTGCTCTGTGTTCTGTAGGTGGCCATCCATAAGGCAGGGGAAGAGGGAGCTAGATTCTAAGCTTGTGGATGACATGCTCCAGTACTGCATTGTGTTCTCTTCTCCCCAGCCTGGATTGCCAACTTAGTGGTGAGAGAAAGCTTTCCTACTTGGTCTTTGTGGTGATCCCAAAGCTCTGCACTCTCCCTCACATGTCACCTCTAAAATGCTGACTTTTTATTATCTACCTATTTATCATCTATTTCTCTATCTCTCTATGTATCTATGTATCTCTCTCTTTCTCAATCAATCAATCAACCAATCAATCATCTATCTATCGTCTATCTAACTTTGCTAGGTTTTAAGCTTCACATGTATGGAATTTTGTCCTTTTTGGCTCTCTTGTGTGTTTTTGCCACTGCCTGGGATAGGGCTTAGATTATAATAGTTATTCAAAACATATTTCTCAAATAATATTGAATGGAATGTCAAATAACACTGGAAATCTATCAGAATTCAAGTACTTCCTGTTTGGTAAAAACCCACCACAGGATTTAAGGACTGTGATAGCCAGGGTGGTTGTTATTAGCTATGAGGGGCCTTTTAACTTTAATTATAATTTAATTCAATTTCTTAGCTATAACCAAAGTGCTCAGGGCCTGTCTGATGAACAGCATAGAAGCAGATTCTGTCATTTCAGGAAGTTCTGTTGGACAGCATTGCTCTTGAGGTTAACAGCACTGCCAAATGTTCACCTCGGGCTGGGGCTAGTAGGACATCTAAGTGCTAGATTCTGAACAGTGCTAGCTTTGCGTATGTCATTTTTCCCTCCTCCCTTTCCTGTGGCTATGAGTGTGCCCAAGAGTAAAAAAGGATGCATTCCAAGGAACACAGCAACTGCCACATGGTCAGGAAGATTTTCTGCCAAAACTGTAAGTCAAGCGATATCCTGAGTTCATTCCAAGTAAAACTGATCAGCGAACACTTCTCATAGACAGTCTAGGGGGACAGTCATAATTTTGTTGTTTTTGGCCTTTCATCAAAATTGGAATCAGAGCTGGTTTAAGGAGTATATAGAATCCCTGGAGCGCCCTTGATGGATATACATCAAATGGTCACTCAAGACTTATTTAAAGGAGAAGTTGACTAGCATGTAAGAGAACAAGAAAGCTGGGTGCATTCTACTTTCTTGTCTGAAATAACTCAGCTCTGGGATGAGAAAAACAAGCCTCCAGCTGTTACTGGGCCATCTTCCTAGGAAACAATATGGCATGGGTGCTCAGAACCCAATTTCAAACCCAGCTTGCCTGGGAAGACCATGGTGCTACTAGGAGAAAGTTAGCAAGTGGCATGACCTTTTCATCCTACATTTCCTTACTTCTACAATGGAATCAATCATAACCATCTCATATTCCAAAATACAAAAAAATACTTAGGTCAAGTTCTTACATATAGACGCTTTGCAATGATGTGTAAGAGATATATTCATATTTATACTTAAAACTAACTCTAGTGTGTTAAGCATGTTGTTGGCGATGGGACAGAAGTGCTGGGGAAGAGCAATGCTACATTATGTCTCTACATACTTTGTCGGAGTATTTCTTCTCACCCTATATTCTTTCAGATGGTGGAAAAATGTGACTTCTCTATTTCTGTTACATATTATATGATGGACAAATCCTTGCTTAAAAACTTTCAAACCTATCTTATTTTATGTGTATGAGTGTTTTGCCTGCACACATGTGTGTGTGCCACATGCTCCTGTATCTGAGGAGATCAGAAGAGGTCATTGGATCCCTTGGAACTGGAGGGATTGTGTATCACTGTGTAGATGCTGAGGACTGAAATTGGTCATCTGCAAGTGACCAACAAGTGCCCTTAACTGCCGAGCTATCTCTCCAGTCCCTAATTCCTACCTTTAAAAAAATTCTATTTCTTATATATTATCAATAGTAAGTTGTGTAGTCAACCTGTATCTCATTCCATTTCCAACTGGTTCCCATAGTAAGTTGTTTCTGGTCCTTTGTCTCCCATGCCTATGTATGTATCAAATTTCTTATGCAGCCAGGTAACTGAAACAATGATATGTTTTGACATAATGATCAAAAAGCAACTGTTTTTGGTATCCCAGGTATCTCTGAGGTGACTTGGATTTTTATTTTTCTCTTTGTTTAGATAATTCATTGTACTTGTTGTTGACTGTCTGATAGTCTTACAAATGTGAGGGCATTTAGAAGGCTTCCAATTCATTCAAGCGCTAGAATAGACATTCACAGAACATTGCCTGTGAGATCCTCTCTGTGCCTGGATTCACTGTTAATCTATCACACTCCATCCTTTCATCTGAGTCCAGATGTAGCCTCAAAGTCATTCTCAGTGCATTTTAGGGAGCCATCACCGGTTGATGTAAGTCGACACTCAAGAGGAAAATGGCTTGCAGTCCTTGCCCAGAAATGATAAAACTGAAATGCACCATCAAAGGGTGAAAACAAAAGTGATCGCAGGCTTACAGAAATCCAAATCTTAGGCCTATTCCCAAGACACTGAATTGTGCCTACTATGGGCTTATAAGACTCCTTAGTGCTTATTCAAGATCTATAGGAGTTTTTTCCTTGTGATGAAGAGTTGCCTTACATAACTATCCCAAGAACATATAGTAAGCATGAATATCCACTGAATGGTGCAGGAAAGGTTTTACTGCAACCAAGTGGAGGGATTTTTGTTTGTCTGTTGTTTCTTTTGACAAGATTAGTACACGGATCATTGGATCCTACTTCAGTGCACTATCCTTCATTCTGTCAAAGAGAGCTTTATAGAAGCTTGTCAATGTTGGATACAGTGTATGAAAATGCTGGGGTCCATGATCAATCTGAGAAATCCATGTGGATTCTGGGAAAATTCTGATGAGAACATTCCAGACGTTTATTATTGCTGTTGCCATAGTAGCAAGTTAACCCAGTATAGCATCAGGTGCGGGGTTTGTCTGTTAAAGATGCTTCAGAATTAACTTCAGGAATTAAATCTGAGGTTCATTTTGTTTATGTATGTATTTGTTCATTTCTTTATTTTATGTGTGTGGAGACTGAGGAAGCTACTTTGGAAAAACAGATGCAGCGGAGAAATCTAATCTTCATATAATATAAGTCAGCTTTTTAAAGTGGGGGGCATCAGTTATTTTCATTAGGATTAAGTGGTGCGCTGGTTTTAAACAGCTTGTGGAGTTCTACGCTGGTCCATCTAAGTCACTGTGTAGATGTGTGTAGTTAATAGACAACTTTGAAGTCTTCTCCAGCATTGATGGGCATTCTGGCAACTGCAAAAAGCAGTTCTCTAAGAAGAGTTCTTCCCAACAATTGTTTGGCCAGATACTTTCTGAGGATGTTGGGTTTTCATATTCAATGACACATTTCCCCAGTGAGCCAACAGTTGAGCAGTTTTAAAGCATATTTAATGTAGGGATTGGACTGGTTAACTTAGATCAATGAAACCTTTTCCCTTCATGGTATTTTCTTCTCCATGCTTGAGATCAGTCTTAAAACCAAAGCTTCATCCTCCCCGTGTTAACTCAATATGGGAAGATTTAACAACAACCTGCCAGACGAAAATTTTATTATACTTTGTGCTTTCTTAAATAAACAGAGTTGTTCTGGCCACATAGAATGTGGGCACTATGACAAGGTTAACTGTGTATCTGTACCTTTATATTCCTCAGAGAAAATGGACAGTGACTCTGTCAATGGTACTTTCTGCCACTTCTATACTCACTAACATTACATTGATAACTATTTGCTATCATGAGATTGCAAACACATCCATGGAGGAAAATTATGCTTCGTAACACCCACAGAACCTAAAACAAACATTAGAAAATACCCAGTGATTGATTAATTTGAAACGTCATGGTATCAGTTCTCTAAGTTTCCAGTTAAATCATTTGGATGTACATTGTAAAAATATAGATAGTTATATAGAATTAAATGTGAATAAATGTTACATTAATTATTTTAGTAAATTTTATTGCATTTAGTACAGTTTACACAGATTTTGAGGGGAAGGGGGAAAGGGAGTAGATCAATTATATTGTCATTTATGGGTAACTGACATACTGCCAAACTGCTGCTGAAAATGTCCCACTCAGGGTTTTATTGTGGGCTCTTTCCACACTGTGTCCTTATCAGAGCCCACGAGATCCTGTACTCCTGTATTTAAATACTGATTTCAGTGTCTCTAAGTGTCAGGGCTATCTATGGCTTGCTCATCTTCCAGCAGTTCTATGCACACAGTAGGCACTCCATAAATGTTGATGTTTACAAAAGTCACAGTAAAACCACCTTCTGTTCTTTGTCTTGGTTGATTCTCTGATTTCTTTCAGGAAAAGTGAAAAAGAACCAGCTTGACATTTTTTTTATTATAGAAAATATATCCTAGAACAGAGATGAGGCAGATGAAATTAACAAAAACTAAACGGACACTTGAAATCAGCATGGTTGACATCATTTCTTTCTCTCTTACTTGACATTCCAATTATGTCTCTATCATGCTGGGGTGCAGGCCATCCAGATCAATTACTTTCTGTAGAAACTAATACAGAAAAATGATAGGGTTTTTGACACCCTTCAGTGTGAGCCTGGATCTCTGCAGCAGCAGGAGTAAACATTTGTGATCATTGCACAGAATGACATGCCCCAGGGAATAGCTACGGCTCCTGGGTTCCTAATGTGCCTGATTTTTGGATGACTTTCTCTCGTCTTTGGATATGTGATGTGTATTTTGAGGGAAACAAACTTTCTTCAATTCTCTGTGAGAAATTTTCAGTCATAAAATTGGGAACCATGCAATGAACGTTTCCCTTTTTACAGCTAGTGGATGCTCTCAGGCCTTTATCCTACTTGATTAAAAAAAAATCTATTCTTGAGGCTGGAGAGATGGCTCAGTAGTTAAGAGCACTGACTACTCTTTCAGAGGTCCTGAGTTTAATTTCCAGCAACCACATGGTGGCTCACAAACATCTGTAATGGGGTCTGATGCCCTCTTCTGGTGTGTCTGAAGATAGCTACAGTGTACTCACATACATAAAATAAATAAATCTTTTTTTAAATCTATTTTCAATTAAAATAAAAAAGAATGACTAACAGTAAGGAACACAAACTCAATATCAATCAATCAACCAACCAACCAACCAGCCAATCAATCAAACAAACAATTAAACCCATGGAAATTCTAAGTTCTCTTTAAGCAGAAAAGTCTCAGATTTTTAAAATAAACACACACACACAGCTCATACTCTCTTACCTTTCCCATACCACTCAACCCATACCTTCCCTCCTACCCCCTACTACACATGCATCCTTACTTTCATCACATACATCCTCTCTCCTACTAGACTC
Source organism: Mus minutoides (assembly GCA_902729485.2). Lineage (NCBI taxonomy): Eukaryota > Metazoa > Chordata > Mammalia > Rodentia > Muridae > Mus > Mus minutoides. The sequence continues at coordinate 8,447 of CACVCL010031034.1, forward strand.
TCATACACCCCTCCACACACCCCACACACCATTCATACCCGCACATATCCATCACACCCCTACCACCACACTTACCTCTCTCACCACATTCACTTGCACATGCGCGCCCACACATACACACACCCCATGACCACATAACACTCACCACATTTTTTCTTCTACCCCTAAGAGTAAGACAGTACTCACATATTTTTAATAGCCTGTCCCTAATTAAAATGCCACTAGAACATTATAATATGGATGATATATGCCTTACTGACAATTTCCCAACAGTCCTGAATCCTCACATGCATCCTCACAAATTATTTAAAAATCTTTTAAGGTATGTTTTTCTTTTTGGCTACTAGGATGGTTCTGCTTCTTTTCCAGATTATCTAAAATGGGGGTAAATCCAGGTGATAATCTTTGGACAAACCACTAAAGTGTATATATAAGCATTGGTAATCAAATTGTGCTGGATGAGGGGCACTGACTCAGATCACCCATGTACTTAGATGGCATTCTGTGCTTATGTTGATGATTGGCAGGTACTTGTTCATGACAAGACAGATGAAGGGGTGAGGTCCTATCTCTCACCTACAGTGACTATAGTATAGCTGTCTTCAGACACACCCGGTCCAAGTCCCAGCCTGAGAATTGAGGTTGACAGTTATCAGGCAAAGGCATATTTGGTTTCAACATCAGGATGCTATACCCTGAAATGTGTTCTCAACACCAGGCAATGCTATTCATCTGCTTAACCAAACATGAGAAGGCAAGGTCCTCATATAGAAAATCATAGGTAATTAAATCTAACAGTTTTTGGTGCTTTTAATATTTGTAGTTATGGGGTTCAGTCATTTGTGATTAAGAAGCAAACTTTGAAAATGAGTAATGGAACTAGTTATGGAAGGGACTTAATGATTCATTCTGAACTATGACAGGTAAACAGAACATACATTATGATGATAGGGGGAATATCAACTTGGACCGTTTCTGTCAGGTACCACGTGTCATAGAACAGATAGGGAGAAAAAAAGTCAAAATATAGAACTTAATTTGATTCTCAGCACCACGTACAGAAAAAAAAAACATTTAATTGCAATTGTCTCCTCGTTATTCAAACCCATTTGCGCTGTGACAGACACAGTCTGTCTGTTTCTATCTCCAGTAATCTCATTCATGGAAGATAATCAGTTTTGCCAATTATAATTCACTTCCAAAGTGATTCTCTTTTCCAATTCATATCCTCCTTCCAATTCATATTCTTGGAAAGGAGCTCAGTGACAAACCAGAAAGGTCACAAAGATGACAACGGAAGGTGAGGAAGGTCATTTTTCAAAGATGATGAACTGAAGAGCTATGTAGACACATGGATGCTCTCCCAGTCCTTGTGACTGTTTTATTTAGCAACCCACAAATGAAATTAACTTTGAACATTGATACAAATCCCCAAAGTGAAACAGATCAGTAAAAATATTAATTTAGCCAGAAATTAAACATTGTAATTAGGATGTGTATCTCCCTATAACTAATTTTATTTGGACAGTGACACACTTACTTATACAGGTTTATTTATATAAATATGTATGTATGTACACATGTATGTAGTAGAATGGTTAACGCTGTTGGATTCTGAAAACTGAAGAAGAAACCCTTCCTGGTGAATGAAGACCAATGCTTTTTATTTTTATTCTTTGCATGTAAAGAAAGTACACTGTTTCAAAATAATGTTCTTTAGAAGTGACTTTAAATTCTATGCACATGTGTTGTTAGACAATTTATTATCAAGTTAAATAGCATGATTAATCCTGGAAGTTATTTAGATGGCACACAAAAACATTCTGACCATTTTATCACAAAAAATTTATCAGTGCTCTTTTAAGAGGGTAGGTGTACTGCCTGGTTTTATGTGTCAACTTAACAGAGGCTGGGGTTATCACAGAGAAAGGAGCTTCAGTTGGGGAAATACCTCTATGAGATCCAGCTGTGGGGTATTTTCTCAATTAGTGATCAAGGGGAAAGGCCCCTTGTGGGTGGGACCATCTCTGGGCTGGCAGTCTTGGGTTCTATAAGAGAGCAGGCTGAGCAAGCCAGGGGAAACAAGTCAGTAAAGAACATCCCTCCATGGCTTCTGCATCAGCTCCTGCTTCCTGACCTGCTTGAGTTCCAGTCCTGACTTCCTTCAGTGATGAACAGCAATGTGGAAGAGTAAGCTGAATAAACCCTTTCCTCCCCAAATGCTTCTTGGTCATGATGTTTGTCCAGGAATAGAAACCCTGACTAAGACTGTAGGTTTTCACCATAACACTGTACACAGCATCTCTCTCTCTCTCTCTCTCTCTCTCTCTCTCTCTCTCTCTCTCTCTCTCTCTCTCTCTCTGTGTGTGTGTGTGTGTGTGTGTGTGACTATATGAACTGAGACTCATATACATAAGACTTCCCTGGAGGTTTCTATTTATTACAAGCATTGAACTATCTGCAAGCACCATGGAGAAACAAACCATCAAAAGCTACAAACTATCTAATTCTGTTTATTTCTAGACAAGAGGGGCCTGTTGCTGTATTTAAAGAAATGAGGACTATGGCAAATTTTTTTAATAACAAAGACAGTTAAGGTTATCGAACACTGCTTTATTAGTCAACATAAAGGTCACTAGGCAAATGTTCCCTGTTACAGCCTCAGCAATAAAATGAATTAGTACTTACTCTCGAAGAAGACAATGATGACAACTTAATTAAATTTGCCAATGAGTAAGCTCTAACTCCAATTAGGATGTTTTTAGAACTATCAGATCTCTAGGCATCAAATCACTGCCATGGCATCCAGTGCCTGGGTAGAAGCCCCCAGCCGTCTATTACTTTCCACCTTACACACATTGACTCCAGTATAAACTCAGTAAACATACTGTTTTACTGGGTAAATGGCGGGCCAAGGATTAAGATGGGGAAAGCACAGATGGTAGTTGCTAACATGTGGAATCTCTTTACTGCAGTCTGGGGAGGAGAGAGGTGGAGGAGGAAATGACCTCCACGGAGTTAGCTCTTCTGTAATTACTGTAGTTGCATGCTTGATTTGTTCATTAGATTTGCTATAGCTCTTGAGGGTGGCAACTCCAGGTTGGTCTTTCGTCTATCTCAATGTTCTGCACAGCTCATCATACCCTCTGCTGGACCACTTTGTATCTGTAAAAGGCCCTATCTCCTGTGGAATTTCTTCTTTGTCACCCTAGCCACACATGCTAGGAAAACTGGGTAAGAAAGTTTTTTTGTTGCTGTTGTTTAAAGCTTAAATGACATTCTCTCTCTCTCTCTCTCTCTCTCTCTCTCTCTCTCTCTCTCTCTCTCTCTCTCTGTCTCTTTCTGGATGACCACTAGAGATGTGCTAACTAATGAGAAGGCTTGTCCCTGGAGAAGAATGATTCTACCTTTCTCAGCCCTCATTGATTGTTTGATTGTCTGTAGTTCTTTATATGCAATGTTCAAAAAATAAAAAAACAACAACAAAACCCAAAGCAACATCAACTAAAAGCAAAAACTAAGTGACTCCCCCTGGTTGTACTCCTTAAACTCATTCATAGCTTATTTTAAATTACTTGCATAATCTGACAGAGGGCTCAAACCTCACTATTCCTCTGGTAGACAGGCCTCCTCCCAGGGAGGAGAGAGCTTTGGACATTAGTAGCATTTAAGAGCTGATGGTCCAAGGAAAATACATAGGGGTTGAGTGGTCAGGGAGAATTTACAAAGAACCAATTATAGAGGTTTCACCTTCTAGGTGAGTAAGTAAATAGCAGTACCTGATGACATAGTCTGCCAATGTGTTTACAGCAGCTTGGCCAAGATGGTGCTTACACTCATGCCTAGGAGGTACCCAGCCTATCTCACAGGCTGCTCTGCACTGTTATCCAGATGCTGTCTGCTTCATTTATTATAAGTCGGTTCCTGCCTCTCCTTCCTTGGGAGAGGAAGTGGAAAGGAGACATGAAGATAAAAGAATCCATCCCTTGACTTCCTTTCTTTCCCTAGTCTTTGTTATCAGCATGGTGTCAGCATGGTCTCTGTGTAGCGTTCTGGGATTTCTTATGCTCTAGTGTACTGAGAACTGGGGTTTCTTAAAAATCCCAGTTATGTTATGTGAGTATGTTTTTTTTTTTTTTTTTTTTTTTTTTTTTTTTTTTTTTTTTTTTTTTTTTTTTTTTTTTTTTTTTTTACTTAATCCCAGGTGTGGAATGTGGAGCTGCTCCAGATTGTCTGCAGCAGCTGACTATGATTTATCTCATGCTCTGGCAGGGGCATGATTCTGTCAGCTGAAGATAATTTATGTTTGGAATTCTAGGGACTCTTCAGAGGGTATAAAACTGGCAGGCCCCGAGTGACTGTGGCAGCAGCTGCTGCTTCTTCTGCTGTTTGCTGGATTGCTGGTTGGAGATGTCCTGACTACGAAGATTGGATTTGCACCTAATCAGCAGAAATTAGTCTAAAGAGACCAATGCCCCATTTCCCCTTTAGGCTTCTTTCTCTTATTGAGGGTTTGGAAGGAATAAGAGTGGAGAAGGGTGGTAGATATATGAACCCAATAAAATAGCCAAAAAATACAGTTATGGTGTCTGGTATTTAGATGTTGCTCTCTGTTCTTCCTTTCCACCACCACACACTGTCTTGGCTACTGCAGAGAACATGCTCTGATGTTCTTTTTTTCCAAGCTTTAAACACAGCTTTGTACCCAAGTGTCTCCCACGAGACCCGGCAATTTACTCACCCGCCTTCTTCTGAATATTTATGCCCAAATGCCAGGATGTCAGATGCCCGTCCACTCCCATCACAGACCACGACTGGTACAGGAGGGGTGTCTCGAAGGTATTCCAAAACAATTGAGATCACGTTGGGTCCTCCTTCCACGATGAGAGCCACCACTGGAACCCCTTGACCGATTCCTGCATTTTAAAAAAAGGAAAAGAAAAGGAAAAAAAGAGAAAAGAACACAAAGCCAGCAAACCAAATAAACAAAAAGAGAAAAAAAAAGCACAAACTAAAATTACTGAGTATGGGGGAGGTAGTGAGATATGAAGGGATAAAATACGGAGTGACATTTGTAGACAATGTGTTAGTAGAATCCCCACACCCAGAAAGTCCATGTAACCTTGCCTGATCCCAGCAACTCACAAAAGGGACAGTTTACCCCACTTTACCCCTGGGAACCTAGGTAGGATACATGAAGAAAGGAAGTGGGTAACTGTACTGGCTAGTTTTGTGTCAGCTTGACAGAGGCTGGGGTTATCACAGAGAAAGAAGTTTCAGTTGGGGAAATACCTCCAAGACATCTAGCTGTGGGGTATTTTCTCAATTAGTGATCAAGGAGGAAAGGCCCCTTGTGGGTGGGACCATCTCTGGGCTGGTAGTCTTGTGTTCTATAAGAGAGCAGGCTGAGCAAGCCAGGGGAAGCAAGCCAGTAAAGAACATCCCTCCATGGCTTCTGCATCAGCTCCTGCTTGAGTTCCAGTCCTGACTTCCTTGGTGATGAACAGCAATATGGAAGTGTAAGCCTAATAAACCCTTTCCTCCCCAACTTGCTTCTTGGTCTTGATGTTTGTGCAGGAATAGAAACCCTGACTAAGACAGTAACAGAGAAAGACTGGGCCAGCAGTCAAAATGTTGGAAGCCATGTTCTGATTGTAAGAAGTGTCTTCTCTATCTAGTAATTCAGTTTTCTGTTTTTTTTTTTTTTAAAGGAAGTTAAGATTTTCTAACTTCCTGGTTACCACAGGAGGGTCTAAATAGCTCTTTTTATTAAAACAAAACAAAACAAAGTAAAACAAAACAAAGCACTAAAGCCAGTAGGGGGTTGTTGGATCTATTTCTGCTTGGATTATGGGTCTGTGTTCTGATCATAGGTGATCCTCTGAGCATCAGATCTCAGGAACATGGACATCATAAAAGGTCACCACTTGTTGGCCAGTGGTGGTGCACGCCTTTGATCCCAACACTTGGGAGGCAGACACAGGCAGATTTCTGAGTTTGAGGCCAGCCTGGTCTACAGAGTGAGTTCCAGGACAGCCAGGCCTACACAGAGAAACCCTGTCTCCAAAAATCAAAAACCAAAAACCAAAAGCCAAAAGCCAAAAACCAAAAACCAAAAAAAAAAAAAAAAAGAAGATAAAAGAAAAAAAGAGAGTTCCTCAAGACACCCCAACCCACCCTGCATCTTCACTCTCTCCATTTCAACTTCCAAATGGCCATCACAGGGTCACGTGATTTTCCGCATACGTGCATCCTGCTCTATTGAGTGAAGTGCCCGGGTGCACACCTATACTCATTAGCATATTTCTTGCATTCAGCTCAATCAAGGAGATTCAGAGATATTTCCTAACACATTTAAACTATTTCTTTCAAGCCACAAAGCATTGTATGCTTCATGTAACAATTTCTGTAATGTCAGCATCACGTTTGTGATTCATCCTAACACGTTAAAGAGAAGCATTGAAAACCAATGCGCATGAGAGAAAAAACGAACCCCAGATTCAGTTTATTTCACACGGACACCTTGAGCATCATTAGTGTCACTGGATAGCTGACTTTTGTTCGAGTTGGTATTGTGCCGGGTCAAACTGAACAATGTAAAAATGAGTTGGTTTTCTGGGGTGTATACAAGTGTTCTTACAAAAGACATAATTGAAATTTTTGTGCCCTCTCTGTAAATACGAATTTATACAAAACAACAACAACAAAAAAGAACAAAAACTTTGGTCACCTCAGTTCTCTGTCCTTTTGTGTCATTTTATCTGGCATCAGAAAGCTGCTTCCCAGTGACAAATAACAGTCTGGGATTTGGATTTTGCTCGGCTGGTAAGAGATTTTATTTGACTTATGTGACTTGTTTTCCTTCTAAAATATGAATGTACCAGTCTCACAGGGTCTTATCAACTCTAAGTCACAGAAGATAGATTTTTTTTCATAGTTTGATATTACTGTTAAAGGAAGGGTTCAAAATCCTGGCTGCACATGAATAGGCTGCAATGAATATTGTTTTAAATCTCCATTTAAACTATGTAGAGGAAAGAATGACTGTTGGTCAAGGTAAGGACAGTGAGTCCTTTGTTTCTCTAATGAGAACCGGAGGAGAGATGAAGCCTGGTACCCCACTAGTCTTTTGGAGATGGGGAGGACTTGAGAATTATTCTTTCAAATCTAAGGCGAGGACCGTGAAGCATCCTGCATCTCTACTTTCTGGGAGCCCCTTCCAAGCCAGACACCAGGATTCTTAGGAAGGACTGTCCCATTGCTGCCCATTGTCTTAGGAAGGACTGTCCCATTGCTGCCCACTGTCCCATTGTGACTATTTAGCAAGCTTTTGAAAGGCATTTAGGGGAGAAAAGACTAACCTAAGTGAGCTCTTCGCACTGCATGTTTCTTTTAGGGTAAAATTTGCTGCCATAAAATCACCTACCCTATGGGGATTTATACATTAATGTGCATTGAGAAACACAGATTCTTATTTAGGGGACAGATCTAGATTCCGTCTAGTCTGGGGGTGTAGCTTACCAGTACAGTATTGCCCTAGCATTCATATGGCACTGGTTTCAACCCCAAATATGGGAGAGAAAATATTTTATGGAAACTTCTAAATTCTCCCTCTTGAGCAAAGCATCTGTCAATTTAACTTCAAGCTTACAGACCAAGTGAACTTTTAGATCCATTCAGAATTGTCATAGAGGGAGAGGAACTAGACTAGAATGCTCTAGAATGTTCCCATGTTTTAAGGTCTAGTGGAAAGAAGAGAATCACCTTTCCAAAGGAATATCTAGGTTCAAGGGATCATTTTTTATGGATTAATTTGAGTATAATAAATTTCAAGTATTTCCTGAAAATACATGTCAATATATTAATGTTATAATCTCTAGAAATTCTGTAATATGTTCAAGATGGTAAGATTTCCCATATTTGGAGTGAAATTGGTAATTGATATGGTTACAAATTAATAATCCAGTTAAATTTGGTGATAAAATTGAATAGAACAAACATTGCATGTATCAATATCTCCAAATTCTCTTTCCTTTGCTCTTAAAACATGAAATTTGTCCTGTGGTTTAAAAAAATGACTTAATACTCAAAAGCATCTTGAGTTTCTTATGAGTGGCAGAGATCCTTGTTATGCTTAGAAATACTATACTTAACACAAATAGAATTTGCCAAATCTGGCAACATTAAGGTTTTTTTTTTTTTTTTTTTTTTTTTTTTCCTTTCTGGACACACATTGGCTTTGAATTCAGGAGGAGAAGAGTGTATTAAATACTTAGTCATGAGCCAAGCTATGAGCGTTAATCTTAGTCTATCTGTAGAGAAAGTTTTATAGAACACTTGTGGATTACAGTGAAAGTGAGGAACACTTTCTCTAAAAATGGAAGGGCATGTCTGGTCAGAGAAAAGATGTTTGTAGGCAACATCTTTCATGGTTCATGGATCCATGAAGTTCATCAGTGAATGTGAACATAATGAGCCTTATTTAAACCATTCAAAGATTCATTTATTGCTTTATGATCCTCGGTGATACATGCTCTTTCATGGATTCTACATATGAGGAAGCTATATTCCATTTTATTGGTCATTTTATTTATGCTGACTGGACAAACCTTCCCAGGTGAAGCACTGAAGGATACATACTTTCCCTCAACCCATCTTTTTTTTTCTTCTAATTCATTAGTTTTTCCTCCTATACTTTGTTTTCAAAGCCATACTTTGGGCACAACATGTTTAGGAAAATCTGTAGAAAAATGAACAAATTACAATCTGTAGGGTGTTGCCCACATAGGATGAAATAGCCTTTTACAAGTCAAGCATGATATATTTTTATTAGTGACCCAAACAAAACATTTTGGGAATTTCTTGAATCTATAGCAGGTCTAGATTTGCTGAACTCATTGCTGCCTTCTTTATGCCTATCAAAAATTCATTTAAATTCCTTTAGTGGTCCTTACAAAGCTGTGTCTTGCTCAGTTGAAACTGTTGGCTGCTTGCATTCCAGTCACTCTCCCAAAAGCTACTTAGATTTATGCTGGAGAAAAGCCTATTATTTAGGGAAAAGCTTATGTAGATTCCTGAGGGGTCTCTGGGTTATTCTTTTGGTTAGGGAGGAAAGTAGATGACTTGTTTAGTTAATGGTGATCATTTAAAATGTTCTTCTGTATCTGAAGACTTGTAGTAGTTCTTAGGAGAATTCTATGAATTCTATTAGAATGCAAGTTGCTTAAGCAAGAAGATGTGACACACTTGTCACATACTTCAACCTGAGCATTTCTGGAATGGAATTATCATAGCTATCAAAAATATGAGTTTAGGAAATAGATTTAGCACATGCGTACAGCGGGGTCCAGTTGACCTTGGCTCTCTAATTATATTCAGAATCCTACTTCTTTCTCCTTAAGATAACATTTTTTATTTTAGTTGCATCTTTTTCTGTCTGGCATGCAATTCAGAAAGGTTCATTACCCCCATGTGGGAAGCATCTCAATTGGGGTAAATCAAGACTGAGTTCGGTATCGTGTAGGAGAGGGTTGGCAAAAACAGAAGGCTTTAAATTCCAACTCATTAAAGCATCATTTTTATAATTTTGTGTATATGGATAAGTTTTGCCTGCCTGGAAGTTTGTGTGTGCCTGATGCTAGCAGGTACCTAAAGGGGGGCATAATATTCTGATGAAATTGGAGTTAAAGATATTTTTGAACTGTCATATGCAATATGGGTGCAGAACCTGGGTCCCTAGGAAGAGGTGACATTAACTTGTTTGCCATCCTTCTAGTCCTTGTGCTTTTTGCTTTTTTTCTTTCTTTTCTTTTTAACTTCTCTTCTGCCTTTCCCTCTCTATCCTTTTCTCTACCCCTATGACGTGAATCCGTAACATATAAGCAGTTTAGGTATTTATGAAAGTACTTGGTGTGTTACACAAAAAATGATTGGTTCACTGAAAATAATTTGTTCACACTAATGCTCTGGTTCAGTGCCAAGACGGTAGGATGGGATATAAAGAATGTATGAGTCTTTGGAGACATCCATGTGCTGTTGAAAGGTGGTTGATATTTACATGTGGGTGGGGCACACAAGATTGATCTTGACCTAAGTCTCAAGCTTCCGATATTATAATCTGTGTCATTTACAAAGGAGGTCCCTGTAGGAGATGATCTCCTAAACACAGTGCCCAAGACCAAGTCTGTCACTGATGAGGAACCAAGCAAAGCCTGTGACAATAACATGAACACAGATAATTTTTGCCTGTGTCAGCTCTGGGAGTATGTGATTCTTAGTGTTTGCACAGAACAAGAATGTATGTGCTTTGAAATACTGCATGTTGTCAGTATTTATCAATATGTTTATGTCACACATATTTAAATATATATAACTATAATTCCAATTAAAAAGCTCCACCCATCCAGTAACTCAAATAGCCTGGGCCTTGATTCAGCAGTTGATTCTGTCAATAAAAACATGGTCACTATCTCCTGTGTTTAGATTATATGAGTGGCCAGGAAAACCAAGTAACCTCCTAAATGATTATACTTTTCCAACAGCATCTCCCACACATTTGAGAGGCTTTAGCAATCACTGTAGTGCTGGAACCTATGTACTATCAAGGCTTTTTTTCAGATTAGATTATCAGTAACTAGATGTGATATTTCTTCTATGGTCTTTAAAGTCTGAAATGGATGTAACAAAATTAAGCAAGATTGTAATCAGAGCCAGTGAGATGGCCCAGTGGGTACATTTGATTTCAGGAACCCACATGGTAGAAGGAGAGAACTGAATCCTGAAAGTTGTCCTCTCTCTCTCTCTCTCTCTCTCTCTCTCTCTCTCTCTCNGCAAAATGACATAGACTTGGTTAATGTTTGCTTCTGCCATTACTGGACTATAGGAATCACCTGGGTTGGATTTAACTTTAAGAAGTCCCTCCATAGACAATCCTCCATGTTTAAAGTCATGATCAATCCACTGGAATACATATCTCATATACTTTGTTTAGATATGTGACATCTCAGATCTAGCCAGAGACAAGGGCTAATCAAGATACAAAGATCAAGGGCTTACATTGCTGGGCTGTCTTCTCCAGACAGTGGTTAAAATTGAAACTTAACAAAGCCTAGCATTTCTTATCCTTCAGATAGAGAAAGTGAAATCTATAGATATGGCAAATTCGGTTTTCTATTTGTTTTCCTACTGTTATGCTAACCTATTTGGGGTGTGACTTATGCTCCAAAAATTTATCCTAACCTAGCCCTTACTGTGCACCTTTCGCTTACTATTTTTAACTCTGGTTTTTTTTTTTTTTTTGTGTGTGTGTGTGTGTGTGTGTGTGTGTGTAGTAGCTAGAGGCCAAAGGATAGAATGGTGGAGAGACTTGATGAGAAGGTTGAATGGGAAATCCGGTCAGCCAGTTTAAGTTTGGTGGAAGGTCGCCTGCAAATGTTCACCACCTTATAAGGGAACCACTCTATATACAGCATGGCAGAGGAGGCCTTGCTTGACTTCCTTTGGACACTAGACTCGCATGAAGTCAGATCTACCAGTCTGGTATTTGTGTTCTGAGGCAAATGGCTAGCAGTTGGGCTGTGAGAGCATGCTGACATGGGGGATGAAGGCTTGATTAGTAGTGGTTGTGATGGAGGCAGAGGTATCATGGAGGGAAGAGATCACATGGCACAAGTGAAACAAGTGAAGCAGAGGAGGTGAAGGTGGGCATACCATTAAGTAGGATGCAGGAGAGTGCGAAGTAGTTTGTCAGCCCTTTCTATAGGCCTATTTCTCGCTCATATTGCTTTCCTTTTCTCTTGTTCATTTCTACAAAATACTCTATGGAAAAAAATTCATTTTTAACTACTCTTTACTCTGAAGAGACACAGGGGCATTTCTAAGTATAGAAACCAAACAGGGAGTTTATAATTGTACTTGAAAGTTACTTTTATAAGGGGAGTTTGGGGGTAGAATTGTGGGACTTTTATTTGTTCGAGGTGGACTTGTAAGGAAAATATTGAGGTCAATGTTGGGTGTTTAGTTCTTGTCTCTGCTGGTATCAAGTGGGGCTCTGTGTTGAAGCCTAAGCAATAACTAGGTAGGAACAGTTGTAATGGTCATGGTTTGCTAACAGACCTCTCTCACTGAAAAGGAGGAGTTCCCCATGTGAACATCAAGAATAGTTACCTTACCAGCAGAGGTGAGAGAGGAGTTGACCCAATCTCTCTGTAGTAGTCTAAGGGCACCAGGTGTGGTAGTCTTACCCTAAGGGTAGGATGCCCCTCCCCTCTGCCTATAGCCTTAGTGGTTCCTTAGAGAGCAGGGCCTATATCTATACCCATCATAATATGCTGCTCCCTGCATAAAGCATCTTTAGGCTTGGGTCTTGCTTTGACTTCAATGGCTTTCCTGGAAGGACATCATTTCACATGTGTTTCATTTTTACTTCATACCATGAAAGTCTCAATTGACTCATTCTAGGAGGACACGTTTCTTAGGCCCCGGGTGTCCCTGTCTAAAACAGGGTAGAATGTCTCAGCTCCTTGTTTGAAGTTCCGTGATAGACAATCTTTCCCTCTGTCCATCTTGAGTTTCCCTTACGGTCACATTTTCTTTCACTGCCTCTCATTGTATATGTCTGCTTCTAGTCTATCCCTTCCCTAGCCAGTGCTACTAGACACCAGAGCCTGGCACTCAGTAAGAGCTTTTTGGTTAAAGAAACACAAATGGAAAGATATTTATTTGTATTTATTAAGCTTATAAAAGGTTTCTTCTTTAAATATCTCAATGACTCATAGAAGAAAATGAATGCAATTCTATGTTTAAGTCAAATAGATGTTCTGACAGTCGAACACTCTGAAAGCTTTTCTGAAGTTTACCCAGTCTCCTGTGCATTATCTTGTGTCCAGAACCCTAAAACCTCCTGGGTTGAGGTTGATAACTTTTAAATTAAGCTAATTTTTTAAACTAGTTCTCAAATACTTCTTAGTGTATTAGTTAGCTTATTAAGTCTTGGGTGCTGTGAGTTGAAAAAAATAGGTGTAAATACTAAATGATAAAACCAATAAACCAAATGCAAGTGTTTTTACATGCTTTCAAACTCAGCTTTTGACTTAATGGTAAAACTTATTCCCTTATGGCCTGACAGCTCTGATTGAAGTATTTTGCTATTAATGTCACTATACTCCCAGGCCATACAAGTGGCACTGCTGTGAATAATTTCAATAGAAAGGGACATCTAGTCTCACGGGATGTAAAACGGGTATTACTTTCACAAAAAAGAAAAGGCCAGCATTATTTTCTTTGGGGTCATTGTTTGAGGACTGAATGTTTTAATGTAATTGATCTAAGTCGACAAGAAAACTCATCCAAACAAAGCTAAAATCTTCGTCTCTGTATTGCTCAAAACCCACATCAAAAGGATGACCTTGCCTTCTCAAATGTAGGGTAACCAGAGAAGTTTCAACTCATTTTACTTTAAAATATTTCATCAACACTCTTTTACAAATGTGCCCAGATCCAAATATACAGCCCACGCCAACATCTGAGCTTTGTCACAGAATGAATAAAAAAAACAGAATAGTTAAAGAAACTATGATTGTCAAGGTAGCTATGGAAGTCTGTCCCAAAGAGGGACCTGGCCTGTGATGCAAGAAGAGAGAGAGAGAGAGAGAGAGAGAGAGAGAGAGAGAGAGAGAGAGAGAGAGAGAGAGAAAGAGAGAGAGAGAAAACATGGTAGATGTGAGGGAGCTATTACTGCCAATTTGAGTAACTGGCCATGCTCAAATTATCTTTTATTATTATTTTATTTTTGCTTTGCATCTGTTAATGGAGAATACAATTATTTTTTTATCATTTTCAAGAGTTCTTTCTTCAAGGAATGCTTCTTGACACCCTACCCCTTTCTATGATAAATTTATGGTTCTGTTTCCAGGATCCAGGATTAAAGATAAATATTTAGTCTCTTCCTCTTCACAGTTAGGAAGAATCAAACATTTTGCTGTGTTATTTTTATAACAAAACAAAAAACAAACAAACAAAAGACTCCCGTCATGACTATGTCCTATAGATTTGTCAATCAGCAGTCTAAAAAGGAGGGCTCCCTGGTCCTTTCTGTGTCTCTTTTGGAATTTTGTTTTCTTGGCTATGTGTTTTGGCATCTCTCTTCCCTACCTGGCAGATTTAACTTAGTAATTTGAGCATGCCACACAACGTTCTCCCTGTAGTAGTTGACCATGAAAATTCGGCATACAGAAGAGCAGGAAGGCAGAGTGCTACATTACTGCCCCAGTTCTCCCCTGATGATTACTATGTCACAGTACTTTCTCTTCCAGAAAAATTTCCATATTACATAACAGGGTAATTTGTCTTCAGTTATCCGAGATATGATTTCCATTGCCCCCACCAAGTCAGAAATGCAAATGCCCTTGTCTGTGTTCCCTGGTTTTCCTGTGGGTTGTTGAAGGCCCTTTGGGTAACTTCCCGGCTTTTGCATGTGAGTCTTTGTGTAACAACTAGCTATTATTCATAACTATGATGTTTCTTTGAAAATCTAGTGGGTTTTCACCACTTATAGAAACAGGACTGAAATCCTTCTGTGTACATGGCTCCTCTTCTCCAAGGCTCAGCTCACATCTGTACCTTCATCTTTCTCAGCATTCTCTTTGACCTACACTTGTGTACAGCATCCACAGGGTCCTCCACGTAGGATTATTTGTAAGCTTCTCTTTTAGTCACCCTAGTTAGGATGGCTTCCTAAAGAGGAGAGGACTATCTCTCCCCACAACTGTCTTCAGGAAGAGGTATTTAAACTAAGCTGTTCCGTAGACTTTTCTCTACCCCTGGTAAATTTGAAAAGAATACCTAAGTTTGGTCAGCCAAGCCCAATATCTTTTCCTTTCTCTTGCATGCATGGAATGGGGGTGGGGCGGGTGGAATGGGGATCTCCCAGGTCCTCCAAAGGCTCTGCCCAGAAGATGGGTATGAGGTGATGGGTTGTAGTATGGTGTGGGGTTCTGTTTAACTCTGGGGTTCACTCCAGGCTATTTAGCCAATTGCCCTAAAGCCACATTCTTCTACTTTTCCGTCTCAGCAATAAAAGTGGTATTTTGGGTACTATAACTACTTTTATTTCTTACATTGTCTAGAGCTTGGATAAAGAAGAAGGCACTGTTGATTTTGTGCCCCCTGCCCCCTGACTCCAATTCAATTGTCAAAATCTGGTTCTTAAGTTCTATCCAACCCCCTCAGGCAGTATTAATTTTCTGTTCTTTTGTGGTCCCATTGTTCATTAAAAAATGTCTTTGGGCAGTTACTGCCTTGGTTTAATTAAAGCCCCCCCCCAAACTGTAAGCTCCTTTGACAGTGATTCCCCATGCATCTTAATATTCTGACTCCAAACTCCTTCACCCTCAGACAATAGTTCAAATAAATGCTTGCAACATAAAACAAAATATAAAATGCACCTTGGGACAGATGAAGGGACAGGAAGACACTGAGAGTCACAAAGAGACTGTCACACCTCAATGCTACTAAGGTATCCAGCTAGAAGAAGTACAGATGGCCACCCTTTAGGTGTCCCTGTGGCATCCTAAACTAGATCTTTATTGCTGGGCTTAAGCAGAGGTCAGAGACCTGCTGAAGAAGCTGGGTGGGTGCTACCCGTCCGTCTGGATTACATCAGAAAAGCTCAGATGTTTAGAGACTGAATAGCCAGTATCATTTCAACTGTCTGTTCTTTTTAAGTTGCGGCTGTGCTGTTTCTCAGGATCAGGCCCAAGCTACAGGGACTGCGCATCTGGACCACTGGGGAGAAAGATGTAAACACAGCTTTGTTTTATGTTCTTCCTCTTGCTAGAAGGATGCCCAGGAAGCCATTATTTGGTTGAAGGGAATAGAAGCTACGTGACTAAAATTGAACCCCAAATTTCTTCCTACTGAGCTGACTGGTACACTTTAGCAGTAGGCAAGGGTCGGACCTTCATTCACCAACAAGGTGTCAGAACAAGGACAATATCGGACCGCCATTGTTAGACACAAGGTATTGGTTATCTTGGATCAATGATATTAGAACATCCCCAATTGTGGGTATAATTTCAGATCCAAAGCTCAAAATTAGAAAATTGGTTTTGCCTGATTATCTGTTCCTCTATGTTATACCCATTCCGCTCAGTCTTTGGGAGAAAACAACAAAATTATGTTGTGATAAACTGTCTTTTCTCTGGTTCTACACTTCCATGTTCAGGGATTCCATCCCCATTACTGTAACACACTGACCCAGATCACCCTGTTTGTTTGCTTGCTTGTTTGCTTGCAGTAAATTCTTACTGAGTGGTTGAGAATGGCCTTGAATTCATGATTCTCTTCCCTCAGGCCCTTGAGTGCTGGAATTTCAGGAGTGTACCATCCATCATACTGCTCTATGTCTGCTAGCCTGGTGAGGACTAGCTTCTGAAAGCCCTCGGATGAGGGATGTTAGTTTTTTTCCTTAGGGAATGAATGCCAGGCAGCTCCCTAGGTAAAGTGTTGGAGATCCTGTTGTCTGGTGGGAGTGTGGGAACTGACCCCATACTACCTCTCCAACAGTACTATCATCAGTGATAATGACATTTGACTCCCCATCGGTGGTGCCGTGGTGCTGGACTCTCAAAATGGTTCTTGTCCAGAGTAGACATACAGAAGAAAGAGCGTGTTAGACTTCCAGCTCCATCGCTGTGAATTATGATGTTGCCATTTTGGCTTGAGAGGCCACTTTGCCACAGTGCTCTTGAGCTCCTGGTTCCACTTTGGAAATGCAAGTCTATTTCTAAGTGAAAAATACTGTTTTTCTTTTCATGGTATGTGTTTTTCTTAATACAGTGATAGCTCTTTACAAGCAAATGATGATGGTAAGATGCTTTTAAAAGAAGATAATTACAAATGGACCCAAACAAGGCTGCATTTGCGTTTTGGGTTTGGAATGAAGTGTTGTCTTACACTAAGGGGATCAATTGATTTACCATTCAACCAGGGCACATTTACACTTGTGTGATGTGTGTGTATGTGTGTGTGTATGTGTGTATGTATGTGTCCTCACTGATAATCACTGCAGTACACTAGTTATAAACCTTAACACACAGGTGTTTTACTGCACTTATGGAGCTCAAGGTCATTTCTGATAGTTCTTAGAGTAGACAGCAGTATAGGGTGTTTAAAAGAGGCCCTGGGATCCCTTGCTCCCCTTTTCTCCCCCCTCCTCCTCACTCTCCACGTGTTCCAGGGTGGCCTCTTTCTCTGACCCCCTCTCTTTCTCTGCCTCTACTCCCTTCTCAATCCCCTTCCTATGACCCCTAAATAAACTTCATTCTATATAAAATAAAATAAAATAAAATAAAAGAGGCCCTGGGTTTGTTCACTGTTGATCGCACTGTTTCATGGGCTCCATTTTCCATTCCTTCTAAACCCCAGTTGTTCACTCTCAGAGCTATTCCTCTGTCTGCATGAGGAGAGATGAAACCCCAGAGAACTCAATGATTAAGCAAAGGAACAGAGCAGCAATACAGAGGCACCTGTGCTAATCTGTTGGGGGGGAGAAGATATCAGTTGAAAACTTTTCTCATGGCCTAGCATATCCTCGATGATGCTAGAGATGGATCCTGCTACTTCTCTCCTGGAGATGGATGCCACGCCACACTATCATTTAAACTCATCCAGTATGATGATGAGAAGTTAGGAGACAGTTATAGCCCAGAGATATGCAGTAGGTTCTCTGAGACCTCAATCATGGGAGTATTTAATCTTTTTTATCCTATTCTGTAGTCTATGTGAAACTGCCTTTTGTAGCTTCTGGCACCAAAAATCTATGTGGCTGCAATAATAACTCGTGACCTTATTAAATCTTGAGATTATTAAGTAAAAATACGGCCCTTTCAGGGACGCCCTACGATTGCAATCTTAATGTAAGGAAGTAGTTTGCTCATGGAAAATGACTGGAAGAAGCAATGTGTATGGAAATCTCTTGCCAGTGTCTTCAAAGACAAAGGCTGTTCTCTTAGACCCATCAGAATCACCTGTGTGTGTGTGTGGGGGTCACTGCTTGAAACCCCACACTGGCCCCTCCCTGGGAGTTTCAGGTCATCGAGAATTTGTGTTTCAGCAGTTTCCAGGTGCTGTTGCAGCTGCTGGTCCAGGGAGCACACTTTGAGAGCTAGTGGCTTAGCTTAAGCTGCAGTGGGAGGTAACTGAACAAAACAGCTGACATCTAAAGTGTGTCCCTGCTCAAGCAAATACAGGAAAAGTTCACGGGGTGAGACCTGAAATGTCCATCCACAATGTTCTGAGGAGTCTACTTTAAAGCATGAGCCATCAGCAAACCTTTTCCTTAAAGGACCAGAGAAGAGTTCATTTTCAGCTCTGCCAGAGGAGTGTGATTGTGGCACAGAACCATCGGGAGGTATTTTATTCTCAACAACAAATGTTGCAGTAAATCTTTATTTACAACAATAGATATGATGGATTTGGCTCCTGGGCTACAGTTTGTGCACCTTTGGGCCTAGATAATGTTCTAAAGAAATTCATAGAAGGAAAATCATGTTAGTTCATTTATCCCTAGTATGCAATGGTAAATGACTAAGTTGGAAAAGAGCATGTGTATAAACCTAGCGCTGTTGCACATTCAGCTGTACTGGTGGCACACTGCTTTTGTTGGCAGATGAACTCTCTAGCAATTCAACCCCTGGACCTGGCTATTTGGGACTGTATAGGAAACTCCCAATGCCAGTTTCACTGTACTAGTGAAAATTTCTCATTTATACCTACATTTTCTACTTGGTAGTTTGCTTATAAGTAAAGAATTAACTTACTAATATAAGCTCAAAAGCTTTTTTTACAGCAATAGAAAACTAACTAGTACAGGGTTGGGAGAGGGTGCGGGACTAATATTTATAGCAAGTTTGAACTTAAAACATGATATGAAGAAAGGTTAGAGTCTGTTTGAATTAAGGATAGTGTTATTAGGTGACATTTCCTATGTATCTAAGTGTATGAACAACAACTTCTAGTGAAACAGTTCTTAGTGTTTGACTAATGGGAACATATAAATCAACAGGGCAAAACAAATGCTGTTGTGTTTCAACAGGCCAGGGTCTGAGGCTGGAAAGCAAGGTGCAGGGAATGGCTGACTGCCTAGACTTCACGCAGGCATGCTGTGCTCAGTTGTGGCTTGCTTCCCAGCTTCCCCCAGGATTTCATAACAAATCCTAATGTGCAGCACAGACGGTGCACACTTCCTGTGCTCTCCCTCTGGGTAGAAGAGATGCTGCTAATGAGGCAGGGCTCAGCTCTGATTTGTTTGATGACCAGGAAAGCTGACTCTTCAATCTTCACCCACCCTGATTTGGCAAAGGCACACACCTATTCTTTTTTTCCCTACTCTGCTTCTTTCCAGTAGGAATTGCCCATACATCCCCATGTGGAAGCAGAGTTGCCAAGGCTCGTTAGGGTCGAGCATTCCCCTGCCTGCATTTGAGGACTCGAGTGTTTGCCTTCTGGGTTGCAGCATGTAGACCTTTGCTGAGTTTGGAAATCTGGCTTCCAGTGTGGAACACGGACAGTCTGTTTGTTGAGGGAAAGAATGCTGTTTCATTTCAGTCATGGATGCCAGAAGAGAAAGGAAAATTTGCTGCTTGCCTATTTGGCCATTATTAAGGCATGTAATCTCTTGTTTTCCTCATATTGTTTTAGGGGCTGATGAGTTGAGCGTATAGGGTTAGAATGTCTTTTATTGTTAAAACAATCATTAGTGTCATTAGTGACATTTCTAGTCATTCTTCAGAACTGTATGAATTACATTTTGCGTTTACATCCATTTGTTTCAAGAGCCTGAAATGTTCCAAATAACATTTTGCAGGGACTAAACAAATTCTTTGCAATCCTTAAAGGCACTTTGGAGGGCCGTGTGATGAACTCTTCAGATATAGCCATATTAAGCAAATGAGAGTCTTAATCCACAATTCTTTGAGACCCTTAGAGAATGAAATACCATCTCTTCTAACTGTGAGTTGATGATTATGGCAGAAAAGTACCCACTCAGCACAAACTTTTTCCATCAGTTTTCTGTTTGCCTGACTTTCTAAGGTTTGCTACTCGTTGCTACCAAATAAATTGATACTGATCTAGAGTGAAAAGAAGTCACGGGTGTCTATTATTTTCAGTAAGTAGAGAGAAGTCGATAGATAATTCCTTTTATGTATAAATAGAAACACTAAAGTCATGATAGACTCGGCTAATGCAAAAATATTTCTTTTAGATCTTCTAAATGCATTGATTTAGTTGGAAATGGTTTGATAATAATCACAATAACAATTAAAAAATAATGAAATAGGAGCACATTCAGATTTTCAAGACCGAATGTCCTTCTGCTCCAGTCATGGTACGCACCACCGTTATCTTTGCCCAAACCCTTTCCCATTCGGTTTTCTCCTTTGAATCTATTATGTTGTTACCTCATTTGCCTTTCCTTTCTAGACTATATCATCTAAGCCTTCCTACTAAACTTCAATGTCAAACTAGAAACCAAAGCTGAAAATAAGTCTAGGAAAACCCAGTGTTCCCATTGGCAGCCGTGACCTATCAGACACCCATTTGCACGTGCCAAGGGACCGCGCTAAGTTCTCAGGCTGATAAAAAAACGGTTAAGACACAGACAGGCTCTGCTTCCTACAGGCTCATAGTTGGCAGGTGATCAGCAACTGAGCAGAGAAAGGGACACACAATCACTAATGAATAAGAAGTGCTACCACAGAGATTTAGACAATAAAGTGGGGATGTGGAAGATGTGAGCGACATGGCCTATGAGGTTCATCAAGGGGGGAAAATACTTGCATGGAGGTGGATTCTTAGACTGAGAGATTAAAAGACTGTTGCCATTAGTAACAAGAGAGGCAGAATTCAACCATGTATCAAAAAAGAGACAAAACATACACAATGGGGTATATTAAATTAAAGAAACTGTAAGTATCTTGGAATGAGTGGATCAGAATGTCCATACGGCATTGTGGGTAAAAGAAGCTTGAGAAGAAGTGGGAAGACTCTAGAGGGTCTTTCACTTAGCAATGAAACAAGAAGGGAACCCAGTCCCACCGGGGACGTCCTGTTACCCTGAAAAGAATCTACTTTAACTGACCATCAGAAGGAAGTTTTACTGATTTTGAGGACAAAAGTCTAAATTATTTTCAACCTAAATCTTTCTAATCTGCAAAGAATTTTCATAGTTCTGAACTCCATGGAGCAGTACCTAGGAGATGACATTTGAATGCCGGGCAGATGACCTGGTCAGACTTGTTTAAAAGAACTGTCCCATCCCTGAACAAGTAATTCCAAAGTGAAAAAGGTCCTTTTCTCAAAAAGAGAGGGATCCTGGCTTGATTGGGCAAGGGTTGGATGAACAAGACAGGCAGACACCGAGAAACAATTTTCCTTAAAATTTCTTCTATTTCCCCAAAGTTGTTTTTGACTTCAATATCTTGATTTTCAAAGTGAATTTTAATTAACAAGGATGGCTAGTGTTTTACACACACAAACAACTTGTGCCAAGTCATTTCACCAAATAGGGAGCTAAGATGTTTTTTCAATACAAATCAATTCCTTAGATTAGTGGTTCTCAATCTTCCTAATGCTATGACCCTTTAATTCAGTTCCTCATGTTGTGGTGAGCCCCCAACTATAAAATCACTTTCATTGTTACTTCATAATTGTAATTTTACTTCTGCTATCAACCATAATGTAAATATTTTGGAGACAAAATTAGCCAAAAGGGTCATGACATACAGGTTGAGAGCTGCTGCTTTAGATGGAAGGTCATCTAAAAGGCAGAGGAAAATCTGAATAATTTGGACAGTTATTCAATGCAGTTGAGAGCATTTGAAAAATGACATAGTCATCACATTCCCCAGTAACTGCCCATGACTTTGATATTTATGATTGCACTCAGTGTTGGTCTTTGGTTGACACAGAAGAAAGTCTGTATGATTGGGCTAAACAGTCCAGAGCATCCACAGAAGGTAGTAGGATGTTCTTGATATACATTACAACCTGTTCAGAGGAAGCTCAGTTTCCTTTACCAGTTAGAATTTGAACATGGGGTTGATAATCTGGGAGAGTCTGAGTCACTTTTCTCACTTCTTGAATTCCCTGGGTAAGGTTTTTTGATGTTTCAAATTGTCACCCTTGTCTTAGGAAAGTTATGGGCTCAATGATGGTAATTTTCATGTTATGGTTATCCAAATGCTTTTGATGATGGTGTAATGATCAAAAAAGATGCCAGTGATGACAATTGAACGTCCCTTTGCCTTCCCAGCCTCCTTCATATATTCTCAGGCATAGGATGACAAAGGGAAGTCCACGAGTCACATGAAGAAGGACTGTAGCCATGGTACACGGTCAGGAGCTTCTCCACCTGCCTCCATCTGCCCCTCTCAGCCAACCTCTTCATTTCCTGCTCATCTTGATTCTCCGGCATCTTAGCCACTAACCAGCATTCTCTCCCACTTGAATCCTTGTTTGATGACTTGTTCAAAGCAATGCTTAGCCAAGTCCTGAACAGAGTGAGTCCTCAACTAGGTGCTGAATGAAACAATGCCCATAAGCTTTCAAAGGTAGCCGCCAAGTTTTAGTGAGTCTTTTCTTAAGGGAGCTAATGCTTTGCATGTGGATGGAAGGGGTAGTAAAAGTTTGGGAGTTACATCTGACTAGGTATGTACTCAGGTGCCAAAGTAGGTGGACATAAGATTAAAGGCATAACCTATCTGAGATATCATTTTATAACTACAATAAAGCTATGTAATTTCTACCTTGAATGGATTTGTCAAGTATTAAAAGAGACAGTTTATATGGTGATGTCTTACATAATATCTGGAACTTGAATAAATGCTCCTTCTTTCTAGTCATATTTTAGGATGCTGCTATGCTGTCCTAGGTGGCATCAGGGTAACAGGCAAAAAGGAATCACTAAAGTCTGATGGGGATGGATGTCTCAGAAGAGATAAGAAGCAGTCAGAAGAGTGATGTGGTTAGGAATTTTAAAAGGAAATGATAGCATCTATGGTTAATTTTCTTGGTTGGGGTTTAAGAGGAAATTCAAGATATTTGTTAATTATACTTACCAATTGGGTCTAATTGGCAACTACCCCAAAATGAATAAAACAAGCGGGAGTCAAGAGAGAAAAACGGCAGGCATCCTGTCAAAAAACAAAAGCTTTGAAATTTCTACAACCCAATGGTTGGATACACATTTTTTAAAGCAGATGGACCACCCAATTTGTATAAGTCTCTGTATGTGACTGTACCCATACTGCACACATAGAGCTGTGCAAAGAATCACACAGACTTCTCAAAACCAAACACAAGCAGATTCATAAGATCAACATCCCTTCTCTTGGAGGAAGCATATTTTATTCTGTTTTAATCTAAGACAGATATGGGAGATGAAGGGACTGAGTGCTTGTTCCAGTGCTTAGCATTGGTAAAATCCCAGAAGCCTTGCTTGTTGGTCTGTTAGATAGAATAATTACAATTCTTTCAGCTTGGCGTCTTCTAGGACAGAACAAGAACCAACTTCATGCCTGTCTTCTTTTTAGAAATATTTCTGTGATTTTTGTTTGTTTCTTTTGTTTGTTTCATTGTCAAACGATTAGCTACGTGTGAATTAAAATACTAGCTGGTTACACGATAACTTATTTGATTTGCTACTAAACAATAACAATGATATTTATTTAAGATTTTCATTCTGCTCTTTTCTCGTTCTCTCATTGGCTAGCCAGAGGGGTATCTGTCTCCCCAACACTGCCTCTCTTTGTCTTTAACAGTCATCAAAGCTATTCCAGTGTGTTAGATTTCTCCTCTAGCTGGTTTTGCTGCATCCCGCATGGGACAGACATTCACAGGTAAGACCCTGTCTGGGGAGCTGCTCACTGGTGAACTAAGCCAACGTTTGTCTAGCTGGCGCAAAGACCACCTGCTATTCAATCTGAGCCAAAGGAAACGAGTCTGCATTTGCCTTCCAGATAGTCTTACAGCCTCAGAACTGCATTTAGTCGAACTGCAGACCCTCATGGTAAAACTTATGACCCCAGTTTTTTAGGACTGAGCTAGATTTCTAGAGAAGCTCTAGTTAGTGGCAGTTGTTGGGACCATGGGCTGGGCAAGGGCGACTGGGTGGTGAGAAGCATTATGCCCGTTTTTATGGGTCACCAACTGAGCCCTGTCTCAGGTCTACGAGATGATAAAGCTGAGTTGTTGGAAGAGTGAGCGCACTGAGAAAACCAGCCCTCAAAGCACTGGACATGCAGCATCCTGCAGTACAGGACATGGGGTTACTTCTTTTGGCTTCTCTGTTGTTCATAAAATAACAATCCAAAAGTAGTGACAGTGTATTTCCCAGAGTGTCCATAATTAGTTCACTTCTGAGGACAATTAAGCTCATAAGAATATACTCTGTGGGCTATTTCACAATTGTGTGTGGCAATCAGACGACTTGCTAGATACTCGCAAAGCTTCTAATCGATATCAACCATACAATCCCCCAATATTTCTCGTATTGGGGGAAGGAATTGAGCAATAAACAAATAAATATTAAAGTTGAATAAATCTGGCTTTGTTACATCTCTCCTGCAGAATGAACCACACGTGCGTGCATTTCAGTTTATTCTTCCCTAGGTATGTAACATCCTCGTGAAGAAAAATCTCAAAGGATCCCATATAAATAAGGAGGCAAATCATGGTGGTACACTTAAAAAGTAGACAAAGGGGTACACTGATTGTATCCCTGATTGTCTTGCTGTATCCTGAAGTGCCCCCAGGACACAGTAGAGAAGACAAGGAGCAAAGAGGGTCAGGGTAAAGGACTAAAGACTTTGTACTAAAGCAAGATTGATGCCACTCTGCTGGTGCTCATTGTTGAGGTGTCTAGGGAAGTTTGTTATTCTTGTTTTCTGTTTGTTTGTTTTGTCTCTGAATTCTTAGGGCATTGTACCAAACAGAGAACCATCCTCAAGCTAAGACACTGACATACTAGGCTGTGTGTAATTTAGGTTCAGATAGAAGCATTGCCAATTCAATGCCTTGTGAATTTTGGTAGAACATTTGGCTTTCTCTGAGTGGTGTTTCTAAAAAGAGAATGAGAGCAGTTAGCTAGATGAGATCTACCAATCATCTGGATGTCTGGGCACACATATAAGCCACACTGTATTATGTATGTTCTGTTTCTATATTCTAGTTTAGTTTCTCCCTAAGACTCTCTGTTAATAAAAGAAGCAACGAAACATACATGCCTCTCCTTATGAGTTTGATTATTATATGTTTTTAAAAAACTAACTTGAGTTCACATCTTCCCATTCCTGTTTGCAGTGGAAAGTTTTCCTGAGCCATTTGAAGATAAAAAGGAACAGAAATGAAGCAATCGTCAACTCTTTGCACCGCACTGACTTTCTGCCTATAGAGAGCTTTCACCTACATGGTGGCATGTAAGTGGATTGCCCTCATTATGCCTGTCAAATTTTGCTTGACAGGCATCCCCATGAATATTCTACCTCCAAATGTTTTGTCTGAATTGCCACTGTACTTTGTATCACAAAGGACACAGAACACTTGTTCTATAGTGCAGCCTCTGTACACACAGCCAGCCTTTAGAGAGCAGGCTTGTACAGGCGTGGGCTCAGACGCAGTCTTCCTGGATCTGCATCTTAGTCTCAGCCTGACCTTGGCCATTCATTGGCCTCTTTGTGGTTCAGTTTGCTTACTAAGGAGTAGATGAAGAATGGGTGTTGTGGGGATTAAATCAGCTATTCCTTGTAAATGATTTAGAATAGCACTCGATAAACACGAGCTTTGTTGACTTCTTCAAAGACTAAGTTCTTCAAGAACAAAGCTATGCCTTATGTACTATGCACCCTCTACAGTGCTTTCTATAGTATAGGCACTCAGGAAAATGTTTGTAAAGAAGGCACTCCAAAGAGGGAATGCCATGGGAAAAGGAACAATGTAATCGCTATTAATTGTAAATGACAGGTTTTGCTACATTTTAAAAAGCTGAAGAAATTACACACACACACACACACACACACACACACACACACACACACACACCCCTACATAGGAAACATCTTAGAATTACAGTAAGATAAAGAGTATATTGGAGAAACTTTGCTACAGTGACCATATGGACAACATTCAACATGAAACCATCGTTGAATGAGTTACAACTTAATAGAGAAAGGGGAACTGGACTTTGGGGTATCTAGACTGTGATAAAAGAGAAATGACTAGTTGTTGATAACATAGTCTCCTCTTGGAAGGGAGACAGATGTAGGGTATTTCTAGTCTCCCCATTTCAACAGGACATCTATTTATAATTTAGTACTGGGACCATGTTTAGGCTGCATTGTAATCTGCCATCTCTGAAGAGGAACCATGACTTGTGTTCTGATTTTAGCCATTATTAAATCAAAGCATGAAATCTGTTATATTGGTCCCACCATTTTTATATAACCTCCACACGTGACTTGAAAACATTGCTCATGTGTCTCTAACCAGCCTCTTTTCCCCTAAGTTTCCTGATGGGACTCTCATGATTCTTCATTCTGAAGAATGAGCCAACAATGCATGGACCATGGAAGAGCTATTTTGAATGCAGTGAGACAGGCTTATAGTCACTTATAGGAAGGATGGGAGTCAGCTCAGAGCTGGGGTAGGGGAGCAAGAAAATGAGGGTTAAAAGGTCCAACAGTTGGATGAGCAATTTAAAATTTAATTTATAGCACACAGCATGAGAACTACAGTAGACAGTGGTATGCTGTAGTTAGGAGTTTTGCCAAATGAGTAGGTTGTAGCTACTCATCCAGGGGAGGAGATGGGGAACTATGTGAGATGGTTTTACTGGGTGTGTCTTACAATTCTATTTTGTACATCTTAATTATACATAGTAAATATTTTAAAACACTGTATGTATGTGTGCAGGAAGAAAGGTTTCTAACTTCTGTGTTACAGGGATGGGGTGGGGGGACTACTTCCAAAGGCTTATTCACATACTCTATAAGAGGAAAATATCTTTGTTCACTGTAAAAGTCAACACTGGGCTGGTTAGTTTTATGTCTATTTGACATAAGCTAGAGTCATCTGAAAGGGGAGAACCTCAATTGAGAAAAATGCCTCTAAAAGATCCAGCTTAAGACATTTATTTTCTTAATTAGTGATTGATGGAGGAGGGTTCAGTCCATTGAGGATGGTGACATCCCTGGGATGGTGGTCCTGAGTTCTATAGGAAAGCAAGCTGAGCAAGCCATGAGGAGCAAGTCAGTAAGCAGCATGCCTCCATGGCTACTGCATCAGCTTCTGCTTCTGGGTCCATGCCTTGTTTGGTCCCTGTCCTGACTTCCTTCAAGTGATATGGAAATATAAGACAAAGAAACCCTTTCCTCTCCAAGTTGCTTTGTTCATGATTTTTCATCATAGTAATAAAAGCCCTAAATGAGACAAAAAAAACCAAGAAATCTTAAAAGCATAAAGTGTAGGTGTCACTGCCTGCCTTTCTCCCTCACCTGGCTCACAGTCAATCATATGTATCCACAAGAATACTTAGGGGTATTTTATAAGAATATGAGTATAAAATGTCAAGCAACCAATTACATTACAGTACAGACTTTTGACTTAAAAGATACCTTTAGCTAGTTTTCTATATGACCCCAAACAGAACTATTTCATTATCTACAATGATTTTAGTATTTCACTCCATGTCTCTCTATAATTTTTAAATTATCAGATAATAGTTATGTTATTTCTGTTTTGTTACTATGAGCAATATTACAGTAAATATATACAGAGTAAATTCCAGATAGTGAAAATATAGACTCAAAGGCTTGATATACTTAAAGGGGGGTTCCAAAGTATTTGCTAAATAAGGTTTCCACATTATTTAACATTACACACATAACAAAGATGTTTACAGTTCATATTTATGTGATATTTATTGACATTAGATTATCTTGATCTTTGAGTTTTTCCAATTTGATTGATGAAATTCTTTCATTGTTAAGTGATGTTAAATCTTTATTTTCTTACCCATAATCTTTCTATGGATATGCTTTTCTTGGTTTCCAATAGGGTTTTGCACATTTTTCTTTTTGATTTTTAAATACTTTGCATATTATGGAAATTAGGTGTCATAGATATGAATATATCATTCATTTGACTGTCTTTTGAAATTTTTTTTCTAATGGGATTTGTGAACATTTGTTTTCTGTAGGAACCTGTGTTGAGTGAATGAGAAAGTCACAATAGTTATGATTTTGGTATTGGCAAAATATTCCTAATCTGAAAATCAGGTAGTCCCAAATTGCCAAAATCTATAACACAGGCTCTCAAGCATTTCTGATACTAAATATTCAAGTTATTTTATAAAATTATATTGAGAAAGGAGTGGGACAAAAAATTGTTGTGATCAATGGAGTTTTAGGGAGAAAGGGAAGTGACACAAATTTTCAAAGTGTTTGCTGTAGCTTCATTAAGTGTGTAAGGTGATAAACATCTTAAATTTGTCCACCCACTGAGTTAGTTCAGAAGCCACATCTACACACAGATCTAACACTTAGCTTGGACTGAATAATGAAGTTAAAAATCAAAGGAAAGTCTAGGGTTGAATTGATGATGACAAGTATATTGATTTCTCAACAAGGAACGCAGTGAACTAGCTCTGAAGATTAATTATAGTCATAGATTTTTTTATAACTGTCATTATCAGACATTCCCACTCATAAGTTTATTAGTCCTCTGATGGCTTCATCATATGCTAATGTCTTCATCCTGTATAATCACTAGTTATCTCTTCAGGTTTATTCAAGTGAAGGAAAGCCAGATTGGATAACTGACATGAGGTTTTTAGGCCACTTTCTCTTCAGTATCCTCAAAGATTCCCTCCACTGAGCCAGAGAATGGGCTTCTCTCCTTCTCTCAGATAATTTCCTTCTAACAAGAGAACCAACGCCTTTCTGTTTTCCTACTGCTTGCTGCCAGGCTCATAGCCACATGCTCTGAGAATTGCTTCCTGGGATTTATCTTTGAGTTGTTACCATTATGAGTATGGTGCTGTGGAAGGAAGCATGGCTTCTGCCCTCATATTTTTACTATCTTGTGATTTAAAATGTTACCTAATAATGTGTAACAACACACTATGCATTGCACAGTGTAGATGATTATTTTGAAACTAGGAGGATATTCTGTTGGATTAGTCAGCTTAAGAGGTCAATGAAATCAGGGTTGAGGTGTAGTCTAATTGTCCTAGGACAGCTTAGTCTTGGTATGATTTGTATCACATGATTCTTAAAAGCTCAAAGGTGAAACAGGAAAGAGCAAGCCTGATTCCTATGTTACAGATGCTATTCAGGGTAATTTCCCCAGTGAACATCT
>CACVCL010031040.1:0-37770 GCA_902729485.2 Mus minutoides
AAATCTTAGACATGGCAATCTTTTGTTCTGGAAATGATCTTAAGATACTTCTTTTTACCCTTAACTTTTGTTTACTTGGGGTTTAGATGGATGTTCTTGTTGTTGTTATTGTTTTGAGGCAGGGGCCCCACTTTATATCTCTGGCTGGGTATAAAGGCTAGGCTGTCCTCAAACTCACAAGAGGTCCTCTGGCCTCAGCATCCTGTGTGCTGGGATTAAAGTCATGCACCATTATGCTTAGCTATTTGTTTGTTTATTTTAGTTTTTCAAGACAGGGCTTCTGGCTGTCCTGGAATTTACCCCGTAGACTAGGCTGACCTCGAACTCATAGAGATCCTCCTGCCTCTGCGTCTTAAGTGCTGGGATTAAAGGCGTGCGTGTGTCCTCACTGCCCCACTGCTTGTTTTTTGTAGTAAGCACACACCATGAGGCTTTCCTATATGCAGGCAGCTCAGCACTGACTCCGGCGTGATGTTATACAGGTCTTGAGAACTCACCCATCCTGAGTAACTTAAACAATAATACCGAATGCTGCCTGAATACTGATTACATGATTAACATTGTGGAGAATAATTTATTCTTATGACTTTAGCCCCTCCCCCAAGGAACCACGTGAGTGGAGAAGGAACTGGAAGACTACATCACTCCATCACTCACTGCGTAGGCACCTAAGACTCTGCGGACTTGAAAAGTCCACACTAACATATGTAATGTGAATTACACTTGATAAACATGCACTTATTAAAGCCATATGACCACCACAGGAGAGAGTGGTCGTTCTCACAGTTAGGGAACTGTAAATGTGCTGCAGTTTGAATCTTAAATGTCCTTCTAAGGCCCATGTGTTAAAGGGTTGGATCCTGGGCCAAGGTGTTGCTAGAAGGAGGTAGAACTTTAAGATATGGAGCCCTAGGGGGAAGCTTTAGGTAATAGGGAGAGGCAAGACCTGGGGGAATTATGGGACTGTGGTCTCTTCGTTTATCTGTACCTGACATGAAGGCTTTCTTCTTCACTGTGTGTTGCCACTACAATGTGCCACACCACGGGTTCACAAGTAAGGGGACCAACCATTCACAGACTGAGATTTCCACGCTGTGGGCTAAAATACACATCACCTTTTGACAGGTTTGTTGTCTCCGGTATCCGTGGCTGCTCTGGAAAGCCGAGTACAGAAGGTGCTGGGTGCTGAGCATTGGCTGATGTTTAGAGGCACATCTGACCAAGGTACTTAGGGGTCTTAATGCTGAGGAAACTATCCATTTGGCAGGAGGCAGAGCCATGACTAAGAACTTGTAAGATGGACATACAATATGGACGCATCTAGAAGCCAGAAGAGCTGACTTGCTCTACAGAAAGAACTGTCAAAATGGCGATGCCCAGGGTGATTTTGCTGCAAGCATCTGCCTCCCTCATGAGGGCTCTGCTCAAAGACTATCTGCCCCATCTTCCCTTTTGACATCTCAGCTCCTTAACAGCACCTGTGTCCTGATCTCCTGATAACCAGAGCCCAACAAGGAGCGGAGCAATGGCTGCCAAGCAGATATTTACTCAGAAGAGGCCTCTAATTCATCTCTGTCTGTCTTTCCCCAGACCGTCCTCTTGTTCCCGGTACCCACACACCCACACAGATTAGCCCTGAGTTCCTCAAGGGACGTCTAAGGAGGTTCAGAGTCAGCCTCCAGCCTAAACAAACTATTGACGCCTCACAGATCCGGCTCTTCACCAGCCCCCCGGCACAAGGTCAATTAAGACAGAAAAGCTGACAACAGCCACAGATCCACAGATAGCCTTACTGAGCCCTCACTCTGTGCTAGCCTGCTACTAAGCTCTGTTGCATGACCAAATGACTGCCCACCCCAAATAGGGTATGTGCTGGTTAGGGGTTTTGTTTCAGTTTCTGTTTTGTCAACTGTCATAAGCTTGAGTCATCTGGGAAGAGAGAACGTCAGTTGAAGAACTGCCTGTGTCACATTGCCTCCATCTTGAAAGATGGTGGATGCGGAGGGCCCAGGCCACTGTCGTTGGTGCTGTCCCTGGCCAGGTGGTCCTGGGTTGCATAAGAAAGCAGACTGAGCAAACCAAGGAGAGCAGGCCAGGAAGCAGCACTCCTCCGTGGCCTCTTCCTCAGCTCTTGCTTCCAGGCTTTGACTTCTGCTCCTACCCTGGCTTTCCTTTATGGTGGACTATGATCAGAACATGTAAGCCGAATAAACTCTTTCTTCCTCAAGCTGCCTTTGGTCCTAATGTTTACTACAGCAATCGAAAGCAAATTAGGCCAGAACCCTAGTGACAGGCCAAAGTACAATTCTCCCCAGGTCTGCTTTGGTTACCCCCAAAGCAGCTGCATCACCATCTGGATTTCCCCATATCTGTACAGATGGAGTCGTCTCCCCATCCCTACCCCGCCTTACACATTCTAATATACTCCAGAGCAGCAGTCTTCAGCCTTCCTAATGCTGAAACCCTTTAATATAGTTCCTCATATTGTGGTGACTCCAAGCATTAAATTATTTCGTTGCCTCTTCATAACTGCAATTTCATTTCTGTTATGAATCATAATGTAAATATCTGATATGCAGGATTTCCGATGCTCTAGTGCCTCCTGAGCCCATGTGCGCCTGGGACAGAATTACATACAGCTGGCAGAGAGGGAGGCATGGGAGTGGCTAAAATCTCAGGGGAGGGCCAATGACCTACCCTACCTGCTCCTTCTATAAGGCAGCATCCACAGTAGTCATAGTCACAGCTATTCTGACAATGGCCATGTTCAGCTTATCGACCATTCATTTGTTCATTCATTCAACAGATATTCCCTGTGTAGTATCTTGACCCAGGTACTACTGCAGGGTACTTGGACCACAAAACAACCAGAAGAGTCCCTATGAAGGGAGAGGCAGTCCATGACAAAGAGTGAGGAGGAAGTGTAACTGTTTCCATGGTGATGCTCTGCCCAGCATCAATGTCCCCGATCAGAGACGGCCAAGGAGTATGGCAGAGCACTCATGGCTCCAGCTAGATTCTGTCACTACTCACCTTTCCCCGGTCCAGCCTTTCCAAACTTCTAGAGAGAGCTTAACCACTGAATGCACAAGCCAGCCAGAGGGCACAGGGGCTGAAAATGCTAATGGTATGGCATTTCTTTAAGGAGTGGTAACCTGGTAACCAGCGTTCCATACAACTCAGCCAGCCAAGGAGTATGACTGGCTCACAATCCCATGTCATAGGGATTGAAGGTGTTTCTTAACCAAATGCAGGTTGTGTTTAATAGGTGGTTGAAGAGATGGCTCTGTGATTTAGAGCACTTGCTGATCTTGCATAGAGTCCAAGTTCCATCCTCAGTGTCCACATCAGGCAGCTGTCAATCATCCATACTCCAGCTACAGGGGAATCCAAAGCCCTTGTCTGAACTCTGAAGGCACCTGAACTCACATGTGAAAACCCATACACAGATAGACATACGCATAAAAATGATACAAGTAAATCTTTTAAAGAGATAATTTAGTGAATGGGTTGAAAGAAGATTTTAAAAGTCTTTTGTCTGTTGCTTGAGAACAGTTTATGGATTCCTATCAGAAGTCCAAAACCAAATCTAAATCCATGACCAAGACAGCTAAAACTAAAGAACCCAACACAGATGGCATATTCAGCAGGATTGACATAGTTCCTAAAGAGAGACCATCAGAAGATTTCAAGAGCATATTTGAAGTAAGAATAGCACAAAGTTCATTGGCGTTGTAAACATTGGAAGCAATCCTAACATCTATTGCGGTGGGAACAAATTTGCAACCTTGAGGTTTCTAAGTCTGGGCACAGCACCATCCTACTTCTTGCATTTGTGCAACCTCGAAAGGTTTTAAACCTGTCTGGGTTGTCTCATGTATTTTATTTTATTTTGTTTTGTTTTATGTGTATGGGTGTTCTGCCTACAAGCATGTCTCTGCAGCACTTGCAGGCCCAGGGACTGTGGAGGCTGGAAGAGGGTGTCAGATCCCCTGGAATGCACCAATCATGCCCACCCTTGTCATGTCCTATGTGTTTACAATGGGTATATGTAAGCCTCCGTTGGTGGCTCCACGTGAACACTGATGATAGACTTTGCATCCTTGTACATTATCCCTCCCATCCTGACTCTGGGTGGTCATGCAGTTTGACTTTTGTCAATGAAACATGACCAAATGTGAAGCCAACACAGCCTAGACGAGTGCTTATCCATTGGTATCCGACCCCACTGAAGGCTTCCCTTAGAAATTTAATCGCTAGCCGGGCGTGGTGGCGCACGCCTTTAATCCCAGCACTCAGGAGGTAGAGGCAGGCGGATTTCTGAGTTCGAGGCCAGCCTGGTCTACAGAGTGAGTTCCAGGACAGCCAGGGCTACACAGAGAAACCCTGTCTCGAAAAACCAAAAAAAAAAAAAAAAGAAAGAAAGAAAGAAAGAAAGAAAGAAAGAAAGAAAGAAAGAAAGAAAGAAAGAAATTCAATTGCTGGGTAAGAAGTATAGACAAGACAGTAGGGATGAGAGCCCACAAGGGGAGAGGGACTCATCCTTGTGTCTGGACTGAGCAGTATCATGAGAATCCCTAGGTTATACTCCTAGAATCTCCTGGTCAAACCAAGTAATGATGAGAAACAGTTGCTGTTGTATTACACCACTGGCTTTTGGAGCAACTGCTGTGTAACAGTGAGTACTGAAACAGTTTCTGCAGGATATATCCCCATCACTTCACTCCTCCATATCCTCTCACCTCACCCCTCCATATTCCCTCANTTGCCTCCTCAGCGAGGGGGGGTGCATATCTGTTTCCTGCCCAGAGAGCTGGGGATGAACGTAGTTAAGAATCTGGTGACCTGTGCTATCTGTAGGGCCAAGCCACACCTGAATCCCTCAGACTATTCTGTTTCTCCCAGGCTCTTCCTCCATAGACCTTTATCTTGAGCATTGTTTCTCAGTCAATACAACCCATCATAAGGGAGGAGTCACATGTACTTTAGAACAGCCTGGGTAAACCCCTGTACCAGGGCCAGGCCACACCTGACTCCCACAGACTTTTTTTTTTTTTTTTGGTTTTTTGAGACAGGGTTTCTCTGTGTAGCCCTGGCTGTCCTGGAACTCACTCTGTAGACCAGGCTGGCCTGGAACTCAGAAATCCACCTGCCTCTACCTCCCAAGTGCTGGGATTAAAGGCGTGCGCCACCACGCCCGGCTTCCCACAGACTTTTATGTTTATCTCACTCATTCTCTCCAGACTCTTATCTTGAGCATTGTTTCTGAGACAATAGAACCCATCTTCATGGAAGAGGTGGTATGTACTTTGTAAAGAGTTTCACTGTGAACATGGCTTAAGCTTTGTTTTACACACGAGATTGAGTTAATTATCAGGATACATTTTTCCAAAAATTGTACTGTGCTTAAATATGCCTAAAATAAAGTGCCCAATGTTAGATTCTAGAACCAGCATCGGCTCCTGAGTCATGTTAAACTGGACTTGCTTCTTGTCTCATTCAGATCTTTTTTTTTTTTTTGCAAGCCCTGGTGGTCATAGAGACCCCCACATTGAGTATTGAAGTTGGCCACAGTAATTGGGTTAGGGACAGACATATAAGTATCCCTCAGAGGCCATGTGTTGAAGACTTGGTCCCTATTCTATGGTGTTATCAAGAGAGGGTGGAATGCTTAAGAGGTGAAACCTAAGAGGGGTCACTGGGAACATGCCTTTGAAGGAGTT
The DNA here is from genome assembly GCA_902729485.2 of Mus minutoides. NCBI lineage: Eukaryota > Metazoa > Chordata > Mammalia > Rodentia > Muridae > Mus > Mus minutoides. Next base: position 5,724 of record CACVCL010031040.1, read on the forward strand.
ATTTGGGACCTGGACCCTTCCCCCCACCCCCCAGCCCCCCACCCCCGCTCACACACACACACACACACACACACACACATTTGTCTCCTGACTGTTGTGAGAACATGTGCTTCAGCCATGACAGTTCACCTCAAGCCCAAGACAATGTGGTAAGTGACCAGGACCCTGAAACCATGAGCTAAAATAAATTTCCTCCTTTTATTTGTAAGTTGATTTTCTAAGGTATTTTGTCACAAAAATGGAAAGCTGACTACCACACATTCCAATTCTATAAAGCCAGTGGCACTTTATGAGCTGTTTCCTGGTGTTTCTGGGAAGGGACATCCTATAAAAGCTAATCAAAGAGACAGCCTACCTTTGCTTAGGTGTGGTACAGGTGGCAAGGTCTCAGGCTGTGACAACCAGCTAATAGCTCAATAAAAGAACCTCAGTTGGGCTTGACGTTTACAGACAGGCAATTTAAGCACTCTGCAGGGAGGAGACAGATCTCTGTGAATTTGAGGCCAGCATGAGTCTATAAAGCTATGTCCAGGCCAATCCAGGCGATAAAAGGAGACCCTGTTTCAAAAACAAAAGCAAAAAAGAACTAACAAAAGTTCAGAATGGACCATAGGGTGGATTTGGCTTTCAGCCATAGTTTCATCTGCCCCTGCTCTGAAATAGTTCCTAATGTCAGTGATACTTGGGGATTTGAGAGATGAGGAGGAATAAGTAGGAAGGAGCAGCCACGTATCACCCTTACCTACCCTACTGTAAACTGGGCATATGCTATGTCTGTCAACTCTCTGCTATCAGGAGTGAGCTGAGAACTGCAACGCTCCACGGTGGCTAGCGTAACGGATGTGTGTGGCCCCCACCCCTGTCTCCGATGCATAGAGTGCAGAGGTACTCTGTCTCTGGAAGTCAAGCAAATCTTCTGACATTACATTTAAGTCATGGTCAGCTGGAGTCTCAAGAAGCATGACATTTGCCAAGACCAAGCCTCAGACATTGGGAAAAAACAAAACAAAACTGGGTGCTGGTTATCAGACCAGGCATAGGACCAGGCTGCCTCCAGTGCTGCCCAGAAAAAGAGATGACTAACCAGACAAAAGAAAAAAGAAGAAGAAAAAAAAAAGATGCTGATTTCTCTAGCCACCAGGTCTGCCCTGAGAACTAGAAGCACCAGAATTGTAGGTGAGGAAACTTCCAGCCTCCGGCTGTGGGAAGAGGACAAACTCTTTACCTGAGAGGTCTATAGCAAGATAAATCCCCTCCAAACCACGGTGGCACAAACCTTCAATATCAGCACTGGTGAGGCAGAGGCAAGAGGATCTCTGTGAGTTCAAAGCCAGCCTGCTCTATTTCAATGCAAGTTCCAGGACATCCAGAAACTCTGTTCTGAAAACCCAAACCAAACAAACAATCAAAACAAAACAAAACAAAAAACAAAACAAAACAAAACAAAAAACAACTAAAACCCTCTGTGGGTTCTATCTCTCTCTCTCTCTCTTTTTTTTTTTTTTTTTTTTGGTTTTTTGAGACAGAGTTTCTCTGTGTAGCCCTGGCTGTCCTGGAACTCACTTTGTAGACCAGGCTGGTCTCAAACTCAGAAATCCACCTGCCTCTGCCTCCCAAGTGCTGGGATCAAAGGTGTGCACCACCACTGCCCGACTGAAATTTGTTGTTGTTGTTGTTTGTATGTTTGTATGTTTATTTGTTTGTTTGTTTTTGGTTTTTGCGAGACAGGGTTTCTCTGTGTAGCCCTGTTCTGGAACTCACTCTGTAGACCAGCTGTCCTTGAACTCAGAAATCTGCCTGCCTCTGCCTTCCAAGTGCTGGGAAGATTTTCAGTGATTCTCAACCTTCCTAATGCTGTTTTAATTCCATTCTTCATTTTGAGGGGTGACCCCTACCATACAATTATTTTTGTTGCTACTTCTTTAACTGTAATTTTGCTACTATTATAAATCATAATGTAAATATCTGATATGCAGGATATCTGATATATGACCTCTGTAAAAGGGTTATTAGGTGCCTTCCCCAAAAAAGAGGCATTACCCACAAGTTGGGAACAACTGACTTTGAGGGTAGGCATCCACAAGCCCGCTGATTGTCTAGTGGTGAATGTGATGGTAACTGCTAAGGACGTCAAGTGGATACCCACTCTGTTGGAGAAACTGCAGGGAAGCCAGTATGGGAGGAGAACGCAGTTGGGGCAAGGAATGTTTGGGGTGTTGAATGGGTTACAGAATACCCCAAATCCTATAGTTGGTGAGTAGTAGAGGATTCTCAGCAGAGGAGATCTTCATCTTAGTATGTTTTAAGCTGTTGAAACAATGTTACAGACTGAGTAATTTATAAACAGTAGAAGCTCATTTGCCTCGGGGTTCTGGGCTGGAAAGACCACAATAAGTGGTTGCATCCCAAGAAAGCTGCTGGGGTCATAACTTGGCAGAAGACATGGCATGACAACGGAAGGAGAGAGAGAGGACACGGGAAGCTGAACATACTCCTATATTCATCCATTCATGGGTGTTCATTTCCTAATCACTTCTTAAAGGTCCCACCACTGATTTTTAAAATGATTTAACTTTATTTTATGTGTATGGGTGTTTTGCCTGCATATGTGTCTGTACACCATATATGTGTGCAATGCTCTTAGAGGTCAGAAGTCTTTGGATCCCCGGGAACTAGAGTGATGGATGGTTGTGAGCTGCTATTCGGGGTCGGGGAGCCTGAATCTTGGTCCTCTGAAAGAGCAGCCAATGGTTTTAACCACTGAGCCATTGTCTCAGTCCTGGACAAAACTTGAGTTTTAGATAGATTATTTCAATCATAGCAGCAATGGCGGTTTTTCTTACTGATGTTATATTAAAAGATCACGAGTCACTGTGTTCCAAAATTACCCAGAGAAGTGGACTGTTAGCTGTATTCAAGTTTTGACACCTGTGCGTCTAGCCAAGTGTCCAAAGCTCCCTCTGTTCACTTAACAAACTTTACTGAGTCAGACACCGGGACAGGGTGCTAAAAGCAGCTGTGAGCACCGAGGTTTGAGTCTTGCCTGTCAAGAAGTGAACTGAGGAGCAGAGAAGACGGGTCACCAGCCGCTTAGCTGTCTAAGAAGAAAGTTGGAATATGTGCTCCTTAACTAGTACTTTCCACTGATAGAGAGATGGTCTATTTCCTGAGGTAGACATGGCTGAACTCCATTCATAAAAGTGTATCCCTTGAGAATGCTTTGCTTCTGAGAGAAACACGAGATTCCCTTTTAAAGATATCTCCCACTATCAATAACTTGTAATACTATAATAATAATAATAATAATAATAATAATAATAATAATAATAATAATAAGTCATGCCAAAGTGCATGTGAGGTCAGAGAACAACTTGTAGGAACAGGTTCTCTCCTTCCACCAGGTGGAACCCAGGCATCACACTCAGGAGTTAGGCGGCTCCTCTACCCACTGAGCCATCTTGCTGCCCTCCCTGGCCTCGTTAACATACATATGCTGTACATAAAAATAGGTTTCATTCTGTCATCTTCATCCATGTACATATGTGTTTTGATCACAGTCCCCCACCCCCATCACCCTCTCTTGTCCCCTTCTAATGGATCCCCTTCCTCTTCCCTGTAGCCCAAAGCTTACAGTCCCTCTTCTGCTTCCATGTGGGGGCAGGGCAGAGCCCCAGTGTGTTCAATCAATCAGTCTCGCATAATTACAGCAGAATGGATGAGGGATTGTTTACAGCTCATGGACACATGAGCATCTTACCAGTGGTTATGCCACTGAAGAAAATGCCTCTGCACCCCCCAGCGACCATGAACTGCCTGATGGGCCTCCTGAGTCCCTCCCCTCTCGGTGAGAGCATGTTGGTAGGCCCCACCTTATACTGGTCTTATGTCAATAATCACAGCTGAACAGTGAGAAATTGTTCTCTTTTTTTAAAAAGCCTCTAACTATGTTTTGTCATTCAATAACAACCAACAAAAAAAAAAATGGAGAAAGCAAAACAGAAATGAATGGCTTAAATTGTGTCTATTATCAAAAAGCCATCTCAACAGACTCCCAAGGTCAAATTCCTCTTTGTAACGCAGTTGTGCCCTGTCGCATATTTCACAAAAGTGGGTCACCAGCTACAGCCAAAAGCTGGGTTGGTTGCTTTGTCAGTTGGTTGTTGCATTTTTGTTGTTGTTGTTGTTGTTGTTGGGGTTTGGGGGGTTTGGGGGCGGGGGTATTTCTTTTCTTTTTTAATGTGTGGTAATTTCCCCCATAGTTTTAGAAGTTAGATTTTAAAGTCAAACTGATACTTTTGTTCTTCTGAAGGAATGCATCAGATACATTTGTTTCAAAGCGTGCCTTGCAAGCAATTCCTAACCATAAGATTCCATCCTTGTTGGGCCTCTTGACTATTCCCCACTAAGCGTCTTAAGGAAGAGAGAAGGCTGCAGAAAGCTTGTTTTGTTTTGGCTTTTTTTTTCTTTTAAGCCTGAGAAACTGGGACTCCCCTGCCTTTCCGAGCACAAAGGTCTATTCTTTGAGGCAAGGGGCCAGGGAGGCTGCGTAATTCAATTTTGTAGGCCACCGTGTACTTCCTTCTTCCTTTCTCCTGCCAAATCAAGGCTCGTAGCAATCCCAGTGGACCTTGAGGGGCAGTCCTCCATGAAAAAGTGAAAGCAGTCGAGGAAAAAAGAAAAGGGGCCAGCCAGAAGCAGTCCTTCTGAGAGCCTGGGGAACGCTCATTATAATTGAATGAGCCCATGAAAAGGGCCTTTTCTGAGCAGCCTTGATGGGGCCACTGGCTTGGTCCCATTGTAAATTCCATCTGTGTGCTATCACTTCCTGACCCAGAAACGGGAGAGAGGTTTTGGCCACACATTTCCCTAGGAGATGTGCCAGGCAGGCTACACGAGGCTTACAGGCTCCCGGAGATGAAGTTTATAAAGCTTTAAGATCATGTTGGCCTGTAATGAATTCCTTTTCCGAATTAAGGGTCTGTTTCTCGTCCCTCAGTTTCCCTTCAGAAACTGGAGCCTCAGTGAAGAGAAATGTAATTGGAATCGCTGCAAGGAAACTTCTGGAGGGAAACAAACTACCTGGCTTCCTAGGAGGGGCTTCTAACGTGCAGATGCCCCCCCCCCCCCAACAGAAGCCAGTCACACATCAAATGTACAAAAGGACCTGATTGCGTTTGAGTCTGAGAGACTGGGGTGTGACTAAGAAGATCAAAATGGTGTGCAGTGGTGGTTCTTACACTGTGCCGTGTTTGGGGGCGCTCTGATAGACTGTGGCTCAGTAATTTTGAGATGGAGGCCTGAGAATGTGCATTTCTGTGTCTACGGGGACTACACAGTAAAGGCCTCTGAGGCAGAGAGGGTTAGCCCAGGCCTCAAGTATCAAGCAAGGCATGAGACTGAGTCAAAGGTTCAACAACATCTTACTCAGAGTCAGTAAACACACTGCGGTGCCCAGCTACAGACACAAGCGAATGCTGTAAATGGGCACTGGTCATGATGTTCCATCTCACACAGCTTTGATGTAATTAAATTTGACTAGAGAACAAAGCAGTTGTGCAAACCCATTTTTAGCCTGTATCCAAACATGACAGCACACATGTCACCAAGCTAAGGAACACCGCTAAGCTCTCTCTGGTCCTTATGGAAAGCCATGGAAGCTGGAAGTGATACACTCTGCTCCCTCCTGCGGCCTACCCACTGTACTAGGCAGCTGAAATTATAATCACTTTATCTGGTTCATAGGCAGGCACCATTAATCCCCACTGGCACATGCCTCACCCCCAAGCCTGCCTGATCCCTTCCAGTCCAGCACCCTTTCTAAGGTGTTGGAACACGACCCAGGAGTGAAGCCATACGAGAATTCTGAGTCTTGTAACCTCAGCGTCTTTAAAACACAGATTTGTTTCTGTGCTCCTCCTAGGAGTAGCAGATAGGAGTGAGTTTACTTCAGTGGTGGCGCACGCCTTTAATCCCAGCACTCGGGAGGCAGAGGCAGGCGGATTTTTGAGTTCGAGGCCAGCCTGGTCTACAGAGTGAGTTCCAGGACAGCCAGGGCTATACAGAGAAACCCTGTCTCGAAAAAAACAAAAACAAAAACAAACAAAACCAGATTCTTCATTATAATTGGTCATTATTATTTGCTTATATGCCTCTATGGGAAAGCATGTTTTTGCCATGTTCGGCTTGCCCCTGTGATTGGACACTTTCCTCAGGTGACTCCTCTTATCCCTCCGGGTATAAACTGGCTGATGCTCTGGCTGATGCATGAGGCTTTAGCCTCATTTATCAGCCCCATTCTCCCAGGTCCCCCACCTTCAGAACAGTAAAAACTAGGCCACATGGGGAACCTCCGATCTGTTAGTGTGCCCTTTGTGTTCATAGGACTCTGGAGAACAAAGTGAGAGTTCCTGCTCTCTGTGTCCGGCTGTGTCTCTACTTTCAGCATGCCTTATCTTCTCATCTCCATCTCTACTCATTTCCTGCCCCAAACAGTAGGCCCTTTGCTGGTCTGAGAGAGAGTCCCCAACCCCGTTCAAGGTCCTTGCTCTTATCACATTGTCGATGTCATTATCTTTGTGTGTGTGCGTGTGCATATGTGTGTGTATGTGCTCATGTGCATCTGCATGTATGTGGTGAAATTGTGCCACCATGTGTACATAGGTCACAGTATAGTCTCTGGGAGTCAGTTCTTTCCTTCCATCATGTGGGTCTTGGGAACTCCACTGGGGTTTCTAGGCATGGCAGTCCACACCCTTACCCATGAAGCCGGTTCACCACCCTAGTTTGCTTGTTTGTAATGCAGGTTGGCTTTAAACCCCACCCTATTCAGCCTTCCCAGTGCCAGAATATCTGCTGTCAGCCACCATACCTAGCTTCCATGTCCATGTCTTGATGTTCCTTGAATAGTTCAAGTTTTTCGAAACCAAAATGTGTGGGGGTAGGGAATCTATATTTTGGTTTATTTTATTTCTTCTCTGACATTCTGTTTCCTGAGGCAATGAGCACAGGACGCTCTGCCTGTTCAAATGAGAAACACCGCGTGACAGGGAGATGCTTGGAAGTGGACAAAATACATTTATTAAAGGAACATAATTTAGCATTGGGGAATTACCATTGCCAATTTGGCAACTGGGTGTGGTGAGACTGCAGGCTCACTGCACCTGCTCTCTGTACCGGGATAAGATGCACAGACAAAAATTGATGGTTATTGGTTGGAGAGATGGCTCAGTGGTTAAGAACACCAATTGTTCTTCCAAAGGTCCTGAGTTCAATTCCCAGCAACCACATGGTGGTTCACAGCCATCTGTAATGGGATTTGGTGCCCTCTTCTGGTGTGTCTGAAGACAATTACAGTGCACTCATAGAAATAAAATAAATACATCTTTAAAAAAGAAAAGAATTGGGGCTGGTGAGATGGCTCAGCGGGTAAGAGCACCCGACTGCTCTTCCGAAGGTGATAAGTTCAAATCCCAGCAACCACATGGTGGCTCACAACCATCCTTAATGAGATCTGGCGCCCTCTTCTGGAATGCCTGAGGACAGCTACAGTGTACTTATATATATAATAAATAAAATAAATCTTTAAAAAAAAAAAAGAAAAGAATTGATGGGTATTACTGTTTCTTCTTTTCGATTTTATATCTAACTACCCTTATATATAACACCCTCTCATCTACCTCTCTTCCCTACAGACTTTTTTTTTTTTTGAGACAGGGTTTCTCTGTGTAGCCCTGGCTATCCTGGAACACACTCTGTAGACCAGGCTGGCCTCGAACTTAGAAATCTGCCTGCCTCTGCCTCCCAAGTGCTGGGATTAAAGGCATATGCCACCACTGCCTGGTATCCCTACAGACTTATTAATGTGTGCACATATGTGAGAAAGGCTCGACTATGGGTAAATTTTACCAAGAGATTAATAGTGACTAAATCTGGATAGTAAGATATTGAGCAATTTGAAATATTTTTCTATTTTTGCTTTTTCTATATTTAACAATTTTCTAAAAGGAATATGGATTACTTATAAAGTAAAGACACATTCATAGAAAAGTATAGGTGTTTAGATGTTCAGGTATATAGGTGTTTTGTCTACATGTATGTCTTTGTACATGTATACAGTACTGAAAGAGGTCAGAAGAAAGCATTGGATCCCCTAGAACTAGAGTTATAGACACTTGTGGGGTTCCATGTAGGTGCTGGGAGTTGAACCCAGGTCCTCTGGAAGAGCAGCCACTGAGCCATCTCCCTAGCCTCACAGAGTGAAGAATTTTTTGTTTGTTTGTTTGTTTTTGTTTTTTCGAGACAGGGTTTCTCTGTATAGCCCTGGCTGTCCTGGAACTCACTTTGTAGACCAGGCTGGCCTCGAACTCAGAAATCCGCCTGCCTCTGCCTCCCAAGTGCTGGGATTAAAGGCGTGCGCTACCACGCCCGGCTCCAGAGTAAAGAATTTTAAATAAAGGCCACTTGAGCTAGGGAGATAAGTCAGTGAGTGGTGGAGCACATGACTAGCATCCATGAGGACCTGAGTTCAATCAATCCAAGAACTGGAGATGCTGAGGCAGGTGGACTCCCATGACTTCAAAACCAGCATGGGCTATGGAGTAAGTCCTAAGTCAGCTTGAGCTACATAATAAGGAAATTCACTATTCATCTGAATGACTACCTTATGTCAGATACTAGGCAAACTGTTTTTCCCTACGTGATAGGTTTCACTTAAATTTCACAATGTCTGAGAAATGCTATTGCTGAGCTCATTTTAAAGATGAAGAAATGATGGGGGAGGCTGTAATTGGGATATAAAGTGAATTAATTAATTAATTAATTAATGGGAAAAAAAGATGAAGAAATGAGGCTTGAAGCCAGATGGATTGATGGATTAGGGAATACAATTATACAGATGTGTACAAAAATGCCTGGATACCTTTATATACACTGCACCCTAAAGATAACAGACAGAGGTGGCAGCTATTTAAGCCTCAAATCTCAGGATGGTTACCTGCCCCAACCCCATATATCCTAATAATAATGCTCTCTTAGTTACCTAGTTATATAGTAGATAGAACAAACTAACCACAATGCTTTAGGGCTTCTCCTCTTCCTTCTTTCTACAATTTTATTTATTGTTTTTATTTTATGTATATCAATATTTTCCTAAATGTATATGTGTGTACCATCTGTGTGCCTGATAGCCACTGAGGCCAGAGGAGGGTATCAGATCCCTTGGAACTGGAGTTTCAGCTGGTTTGAGCCATTTCTCCAGCTCCCAGGGTCCCTTCTTTCAAGAAGTAGATTTCCATTCCTCAAATCTGAGCTGGCCTCGAGATCTGCTTTGACAGACAGACTTACATAGTGGTGAGGAGAGGCGACACTATGTAAGTCCCAGGGGACTTGTGGTTTCTACCTTTAAGAGACAGAATTCTACATTGGAACTCCAAGACCACCACAGTGTGACAAAGCCCCCAAATGAAAGACCCTGAAGAGGCAGGAGCTCAGTCATCCTTTGTAACCCAAATAAAGCCAGCACCTTGGTAACCTTCCACATGAATGCAGTCATGAGTACATGGAAAACTGGCAGAAAAATCTACCCAAAGAACCCACAAAATAACGGGAAGTACTGTAGACACGCACCACCTGATGATACCTCAGTCCGCATATCAGACGCATATGATGTGGCCGTACAAGGCTTCATTACCCAGGGAAGGAGTTACGTAGACAGGATGATGTCCACACACCAAAACAACTTCTCAGAATACATCCACACCACTCCGTGACAAGTGATTGTTGGCTGAGGCCAGTAAACTGGGAAGGGATTTATTATGCATCATTATCTCATTGATACATCTTGAATTTACCAGTGAGCCAGGTGTCAAGTCACTGAGACGCCTGTGGTTTCCCATGGTCATCAAAGTAACATGGTGCAGTATAAAACCTTGCAGTGTTCCTTGTGCACAAATCTAGACCAAATTCCATGAGGAGGAACACAGTCTCATGCTCCCTTCCAAATACTCTTCTCTGAAGGGAGCAATCTGCTACTAAACATATTCTGGTGAGAAAGAGAAGTCTACAAGAAACAAAAATTGTATCAAAAGAGCTCTTTCTGCTTGCAAGTGAACTGTTTGTATAGAAAAGCCAGTGAGAAACCATTTTCCCCCTTTGTCGTCATAGCACATTGGGTTCCTGCCCCTCAAGATTTACTGGTTTGTGAAATGTATTAACTGTAGCAGACTGAGTTTCAATTACAACAGAAGGCAAGGGTCGTTTACCTACAATGAAACGTCACTTCAAAAACACACTCCCAAGCAAAAGGAACTTGGTACAAGAAGCAGGAGACAGATTGTTACTGGAGCTGCCAGGCTTATCAAGATTTGAATGGCTCTAGCCCAGGAAATCCTGCTCACTCCAAACACGATTCAGAACCCACAGCTCAATCCAGAAGATGATGCTTCCACATGAGTAGTTCCATCTCAAAATCAGGAAGCGCAACACTAAGAAGAAACTCTTGCTTGTCAGAGGCTGGACAGCTATGGTCAGTTTATAGAATAGCAGCATATGGTGTCATTCATGATAGCCTTGAAAATAAAGTCATCGTTAACTTAAAAGCACTTTGCCTCGGTTTTTATAAAAGAGGAGCACAACGGGGCTGGTGAGATGGCTCAGCAGTTAAGGACACTGACTGCTCTTCAGAAGGTCCTGAGTTCAAATCCCAGCAACCATATGGTGGCTCGCAACCACCCATAATGAGATCTGGTGCCCTCTTCTGTTGTGTCTGAAGTCAGCTACAGTGTATATAAATAAATAAATCTTTAAAAAAAAAAAAAAAAGGAGCGCAAAGATGATAAAAGCACCCATGAACTGCTCTGGACGTGGCTAGGATGAATCATGAGACCCTGGGGTCACTGGCCTCAGTAGGGGCTTCCACAGCCCCTCTGGTCAACCCTCTTAGTCTTTCCTTGGTCTGTTTTTCTTATTGCTAGGCTTGCTTCCTCATTAATTTCCATATTAGTTTTCATCATTTGGCCCCTCTGGTTTCTCCTCTTCTGGGCTCTCAGTCCCCCCTCCCGTACCCCCCCTCCCCCGCTTCTGCCTTGTCCCACAGGCCAGCCTGCCTTCCTCTGATGGCACAGAGGGAGGCCTCTCTCAGGCACTTCTTTTTCTCAAAGACTCCTAACTCTGCCTCACCCTATTCTCTCTGTCTCTGTCTCTTTTTCCCACCCTGCCACCAAATGTGTCTTGAGATCACCAATCTGAGTGTAATAGATCTGAATCCTAGGTAACTATGGGGGTTTTGATGAGGGATTTTGGGGGATGTCAATGGAATGCAGAGCAAACATTCTGCCACTGAGCACACCCCACACTCAACTCACAGACAACTTTTTTTTTTTTTTTTTTTTTTGGTTTTTTTGAGACAGGGTTTCTCTGTATAACCCTGGCTGTCCTGGAACTCACTTTGTAGACCAGGCTGGCCTCGAACTCAGAAATCCTCCTGCCTCTGCCTCCCAAGTGCTAGGATTAAAGGCGTGCGCCACCACCGCCCAGCGACAGACAACTTTTAAACCTGTTTATTAGTGGCTGGGGAAAAGGATTCACGTGTGGAGGTCAAAGGACAACTTTGTAAAGTCAGCTCTCCTTCCACCTTTACATGGGTTCTGGGACTCGAACTCAGTTCACCAAGCTTGCACAGCAAGTATCTTTTCCTGCTGAGCCATCTTGCCAGCCCATACACAACTTCCAAATGACATTTTTAAACATTCTTCCAGAGAGTGGTCCTATATATATCTTCTAAGATACTAAAGTATAAATTCAATTTAAATCCACAATTACTGAATGTTTACCACATGCCAGATCTTAGCATAAGATCTGGGCTCTGTCATCAAAGACAAAACATGTCAGAAGAAAGAAAGAAAAGCAAATAGTCACCAGCTGTTTGTTAGGGGCTGAGGCCGTAGCTCAGTGGTAGAACTCTTGCATAGCACACAAGGTCCTGGTTCCATCCCAGCACTCCAGAAACAACAGTCAGCTGTTGTTCAGGGTGGAAAATGGTAAATGATAGTTCCTACCTCAGTATCCCCAATGGGAAAAAAATTCTCAGGTACTTATTTAAATACAAAGATAATGAGATTGATGACAACACCTGTTTCTCAGCATTAAAACTATAGCGATCAAATCAGAACATGTGTGTTGTTTAGATCGCACAGTCCTGAGAGTCTATAATTACTGCAAAATAAAAGAGTTAAAAGAAAAACCTGAGTGTAATTGAATGTATCTTGCAACTGATCACTCAATTTCAGTTCTACTCAGTCATTCCCTCAGCCACTCTAGACTCTTGACTGAAGCCACTCTAGATTCTCTCTAGACTGAAGACTAGAAAGAACAAGGGAAATCCATGTGCTCTGAAATAAAGCACCCAAAGATCTAAAGGAATGGAGACAGACACAGAAGAGATGGAAGATGGTATGACATGCTGGGACAACGCTACAGACGCCATATCAGATAGTACATCAGAGATTACACGTCCCAGGCCTGGGAAGGAGAGCAGCAGTATGGGATGCTCTGGAAATAGAACATAATAGCAGAGGAGCACTGGCTCAGTAAGGCTTTCTGTGTGCTAGTCAGATGTCTGCCATATGACAAGTAAGGTTCTCAACGAGAAATGCTGGACAGAGGGGTCCCCTTCTTTTTAAGTTTTTTGTTTTATATATATATATATATATATATATATATATATATATATATATATACACACACACACATATATGTGTGTATACATATGTGTATATATACATATATAAATATATTGTATATATGCATTTATATATAATAAATAATATATTTATTATATGTAAATAAGTATATAAATTTTAAAAGAAATAGGGTGGCTGTGAGTTGGTTAAGGTCTTTGCTGCTAAACTGAAAGAGCTGCATTTGATCCCTGGGACCACGTGGTGGAAAGACAACTGACTCCCATGCTTGCCCTCTGATCTCCATACATATACGCACTCATATATTATATATATATGTGTGTGTGTGTTCATTATATAATTTAATCAATATATAATTATATAATATTAAAACTTTATAACATAATATTAATATGATAATTAAATGTATGGTTTATGTAATATATAATTATATTTATTTAACATAATTTATATATAAGTATATACTTATTAATATATGTGTATATGTGTAAGCACATGCCACTGGCTTTATATTTACATGGAGGATATGATGTGTGTATGTGAGCACATGTGTGGAGATCAGAAGTCCACTCTGTGATCAGTGGAGTCAATAGGAACAAACTCAGGTTGCTAGGCTTATGCAGCAAATACCTTTACCTGCTGAGCCATCTCTCCTGCCCAAGGATGCTCCTGAAAACAGCTAGCTCACTGATTTGCAGAGTTGGGTTTTGGTGGCCATCGAGTCTCTTGGCCTAGGAAAACAGTTGGCTGCCCAGATGGAAGGAAGGAAGCCCCAGACTAAGTAGAGAGTGACTTGTCCCCTCTGTTACTGTGTGACTCTATGATGTCTCTTGACTCTCTGATACTCAGACTCTTCATGGGCACCATGGGAATGTAATTCCACCTGACCTGATGAGCAGGGTCACTGGGATAATGGTTATAGAATTTGCTTTGTGGGGCTGACGAGATGACTCAGTGGTCAAGATCACACTTATTTCTGATTTCCAGTACCCACATGGTGTTTATTTGTTTGTTTGGTTGGTTGGTTGGTTTCATTTTTATAAAGAATGCATTTTATTTGTGGATTTGTTTTGTTTTTTACGGTTTGTTGTTTTTTTTTTTTAAGATTTATTTATTATTACACATAAGTACACTCCAGAAGAGGGCGTTAGATCTCATTATGGGTGGTTGTGAGCCACCATGTGGTTGCTGGGATTTGAACTCAGGACCTTCGGAAGAGCAGTCAGTGCTCTTAACCTCTGAGCCATCTCACTAGCCCCCCCCCCCCATGGTGTTTTATGCCCATTCATCACTCCAGTTCCAAGGGATATGATGCTCTTTCTGACCTCTGTAGGCAGCAAGCATGCCTGTGGTGCACAAACATACATGCAAGCCACACACACACACACACACACACACACACACACACACACACACACAATGAAATGAATAAATCTGATTTTAAAAAAAGAAAAGAAAAGAAAAGAAAAGAAAAGAAAGGCTTTACTATTTTTCACCCAGTGTCCCCAAGGTAAGGCCATGCTGGTGACTGATCTGCTCACTGACTGACAGCCAGCAAGAGCCTCTCAACTAAGGTTCCTTCGCCATGCACCACACTTGCCACCGTCTGCCCCTTCCCCGTCCCCTACCTCCAACCCTGCTTGTGGTCTTCTGAGGAATGAGAGTATGTACAAAGCACAATTAACTGAAGGGGGCATTTACACAGCTTTGGGGGTTCATTTTCCAGGCTAGGATGGGACGTTTCACTAAAGAAGCTATTTGGGGGTCAACACACCCGAAAGAAGCTATTTTAGGATTATCCACACTCCTCGTAAGCCCAATAAACACAGTGAAAACAGAAGTTTTGGCTTAGGGTCTGAATGCTTGTGGCCATGAGTTTAACTGTTCTAGCCTTCTTCTCTCATCTGAAGTTCCAATAGATACCTCACAAAACACCTTATCAGTTCATTTACTAAGGAAAATTCTTTAAGAAAAATAATTAAATCAGCTTCTATATTTTTACTTAATTTTTAAACTTTGTTTGATGTTTAAACCTCATTGTAAACTACATCCTTCCGAGACCCTGAGAGGTGGCTGGGTGTTAAAGCGAGAACCTGAGTTCAGTTCCCAGCATCCACACCTGGCAGTTCTAAATCACCTGTAACTCCAGCTCTGGGGGACCTGACAACCTCTTCTGGGCTCTGTGCAGTAGCATCTACAGTCACAGACCCATGTATGGACACAAACTTATACACATAATTTAAGAATAATAAAACAAAATTGTTTTTAAAATTACACTTTTTTAAAAACTCAGTAACTTAGTTATTTAAGTTAACTTAAATAACTTAGAAAACCACCAAATTGTATAAATAGTATCACTGTGAAGAGACATAGCTCACACCTATTTCTTGAGGATGTGAACTGCCCGGAAGCTTCTCTCACTTTTAAACTTGAAGTACGTATTTATCATTTCTATCTAATAAACTCGTTATCTTGACTTCACACTGGCTCGTCCTAAAATTCTTTTTTCAACGTAGTCAAGAATCTGACTTTGTTTATTGGTGGTCTCTAAGGGGGAAATTCCTCAGGCTATTGGTACAGCACTGGGCTAAGTCCCCTCATTACCAATGACTGACTTGATCTTAGCCTGCCAAAGCTGCTAGAGCCCAGGCTTTTGCCATAAAAACTGTAGTTACACAAGGATTCTGCTAATTCTATCAGTTAGCTATTGCTGTATAACCAATTACCATACCACTTAAGAGCTGATATCAAAATAGTATGTTATTTCTGAAGGGACCCTGGCCAGCCCAAGCACAGTGAGCATGACTCTGGCAGGCCTTGCCCTTTCCCCCCATTCCCTCTGCCTTGCTAAAACTGTTAAGATCACATTCCTAAAGCCAGCCCCTTATTTGTCCATTTCCTCCTCCTGAGGCTGACTACCAAAGTCCAGCTATCGAAGTATTGAAGTCCAGCAATCAAAAGCCCCCTCTGGCTCACCTAATTAGCATACCCAATTAAAGTTAAACACTTCATCCTAACAAGGGGTTTCTCCTTGTACCTTTATAAACTGCCATTTGCCTATTTGCCTTGTCAGTCTCCTCTCTACCCAGAGGCAGTCCTTTGTCCCCTGGAGACAAATATCCCTCCCCCTTCTCCCTTGTTTCCTTTTTGTTCTCCCTTGTCCTCTATCTCCTGTGTCTGTCTCTGATTCCCTGCCTTCTGTCCTTCTGGGACAAAGAAATCTCCTTTGTGCTAAGAATTTGGTCTTGGAGGTCCTGAGTCAATATTTTTTCTTTCACTTTCCACTATTTTACTAGTTGCTTAGATAGTTTTTCTGTATTAATTGACATGACTACCTTCATTTGGAAAGTTTACTGGAACCTAGGCCTTTTTTGTGGTGTTATCTGTTTGTTTGTGTATTAATTACTGAAACACTGTCTCGTGTAGGCAAGGGTGACTTCCTACTTGCATTGTAGCCATGGATGACTGTGAACTCCTGAACCTCCTGCCTTTACCTCCCAAGTGCTGGTATTCCAGGAGTATGCCACTACATCCATTTTATGCTGGGCTAGGGATAAAACCTAGGGCTTCTAGCATGCTACACAGACACTGCCAACTGAGCTACAATCCCAGACCTATGTTTAAATAAATCTCTGATCTTAAAAGATAACTTTTTAACAGAAAACATTGTATGGAACTGACCCACTGGTTAAAGGCACATTCCATCAAGCCTGGCCACCAATTGGTAGCTACCATGCAGAGTAATGCTTTCAGCTACTCCTTTAATGTGCATCCTATCAGGTTTTCCTCCGTCCACAGAGTCTACATCAGTGACCTGGGCCCCCTGATCCTTCTGGACAGAGCCTCTCAAGGTGAGACCCCCCAAGACTCTCAGAGAATCCGACTAACATACCCTGAGTGCTGCAATCCTTGCAAGATCTTAAGTGCTCTGCAATTGTCTCTAAACTGCAGCAATTGGACTTCACTTGGACCTTGAATTCAAGGTTGAATGCAAGGGAGTTAGGGATGTCTCAGGGGGAAAGTACAGAGATATTAGAAGGCTAGGAAACACCCAGCTCCCCATCCCATCCCTCTGCCCCAGTGCTGTGACTGTAACTCAAGGCCTCCCACAGGCTACTCAAGGCCAGAGCTACATCCCAGCCAGAGATTCATTCTTGCAACAGCTCATTTCCAGTTATCTTCCACAGGGCACAATGGGAGTTACATCCTGATAAATCCATCTTAAGGTCAAACAATCACAAGCCTAATTCTCATAAATCAGAGACAGTCTATGTGTGTATACATACTCACAAGAATTAGCTTGCATGATCACCAAGGGTCATGATCTGGAAGGTGAGGGCCAGGGAGATGGCTCAGCAGGGAAAGGGCTTACTGTGCAAGACTAATGACCCGAGTATAATCTCTAGAACCGTATAAAGGTGGAAGGAGAAAACCACTCCACACAGCTGTCCTCAAACTTCCACATGCATGCTGTAGCATGCACACCTGCACAAAAAAATGCACAATAACAAATAATAATAAAAGATCTGTACAGGGAGTTGGAGACACAAGAAAAACAGATGTTCGGAGAGAAAAAAAGAAGAAGAAAAAAAGTCCCCAGTCCACAGGTAGCCAGGCAAGTAAAGTCACCTGTTAGTCTCTTTGTTCAGTTTAGGCAGAAAGATATGCTTTACTAAGTGGACCAGTTTCAATGCTAATAATGTCTAGAAACATACCTCAAATAACGGCTGAACAAATATTTAGGCATTCCATGGCCCAGTCAAGTTGTCACATAAAATTAATCATCACAGGGAGTATGGACTTGGATTGGTGGAACAGGGTTCCCCAAATGCTTTGCATGAGGATCTAGGCCAGTGAAATTCTCTACCGAAAAGGCCTCTGTGAAAGCTCAAGTCTTGAGGAAGGCTGTGTAATAAAGCACATTAACATATCAAAGCTATGAGTCATCCCTCGGGAAAGAAGTGACTCATAACTTTCTCAGCGTTAGCGTTTGATCCCAGAATCTGTTTCTTACTTAACACCTATTCATTTCCCACGGAACTAAAGCGTTGCACAGCACATATTGGGAAATGCTATGCCAAGCCATGAGAAGTTAACACAGATTGGGACCGTGGGTTGGGGCATGATGTTTTAGAGGAATCTGACGGTAGTATACAGTGATATTAAAGGAAAGAGTCTAGAAACGAAGAGTCCGCCCAGCCGGATCTGAAGTGACAGAGGCTGTTCTTAAGTGGGAAGGGGGAGAAAAGGAATATGATGAGATATGTAATGGAAAAGGATTTGAATATATAGTTCATAAAGAGAAAAGAATAATAGAAAATTACACACTTTAGAGCCTATGAAATGAAAGAATAAATAGCCACAGATGGGGGGATGGGAGGAAAGAAAATCTGGTTTGGGAACAAAAGTATGGCATATTAGGCTAGGGGTGGTTGTAGCTTAGTGGTGGAGTATGTGCCTGTCTCAGGGAGGCCCTGAATTTGACCCCAACATCCCCCAACATACATGCACAGCTGCACACACGCCCACACACAAGATATGTTCAATTTTTGATGTGCAGTTTTAGGATCACAGTAGACAGGGAGCTGTAAGAAATATACAGCAGTTATCTGAATTCTGAGATTTTGTCTGTAAGACATCCAAATGATTCACCAGCTTAGGACTCATCAGCAGAGTCAGAAACTAAGTCACCTTTACCCTCTTTCCTTCAGCAAGAACAATCCCTTCTCTTTTGAAAAGGCCATGCTTTTTAAGCCAATCTTGGGGCCTCTTGTGAATTGTACAAAGAAGCTTCCTAATACATCTCCATGTGCCGTGGCAGTAGGAAGCACTATCCTTCAATGAAGGAAAGCCTCAGACTCCATGTATGCAGCCCATGTTGACTGTGGAGAGAAACATTACACTCTTCCTGTTGTGTGTAAAAACAGAACGTTTACTTCGGGGAATCTCAAAGCTCTGGGTACCTAAAACCATCAGCTTTCAGATGGATTTTATAAGCTAAACAAAGCCTTGCAACCTTCTCAATGTACTAATGAGAACATGCAGGGCATCATTGTGAATCAGTTCATTCCTCACCATGTGTCTTCTGTGTGCATGGCCATAGTGGTCCAAGGCCTTTTCCCTCCTCCATTCTGTTCTGTCTGAATCTGAGCTGTGCCCCGATTCCCCACCAGCTGTCTGAATTCTGATCAACTTGTTTAATTACTTTGGGCCTTGGCTTCCTTATTTATGAAAATGTCTTTTTTGATTATTTATTTATGCATTTATGCAGCAAATGCTCCTGAGCTCCTGCCTCGTGGCTCCACTTATGCTAGGCAGAGTGACCTCTCACAGTGTCAAAAGATTATCCCTGTCGCCATGGAGATTAAATCTCACTTAATTCGGTGGGGCAGTGCTGGTGCACACCTTTACTGTTAGCACTCAGGAGGCAATAGCAGGGACATCTCTGATAGAGGCCTAGCTGGTCTACAGAGCAAACTCCGGGGCAGCCAGAGCTACACAGAGAAACCCTGTCTCAAATAAATAAATAAATAAATAAAAAAACAAACACCCCCCTCCCTAAAAAAAAAAAAAGCTCGCTGGATTCTTAAGAAGAATTAGAGATAGTTTGTGCAAATTACAAGGCATGACGTTTCTGTAAAAGGCTCTCAATACATGCTGGTTTCTTTATTTTTAGTAAATCAAAGCACAGAGATCCAAGTGTTTATGGTAGCCAACATGAGCCTGAGAAGCAGTATAACTGTGCTGGCAAGCATATGTGTAGTGGCCACGTCCTCACCAAAGGACAGCAGGCGACTCAACACCAGCCCACTCTCCCAGGAACAGATATGGATCTGGGGTTCTTTCCATCTTAAAGAAAAGCAGGGGGAAAACATCCCTATTTTAGATGTTTCAAGCCTAGTGTGGGCCAAATACAATCTCTCTGGTTTGCAGCTGACCCAGAGAAGGCGGCGTCCTCAAGGAACTCTGGGTTTTCATTCTCTCTGAGACATTATGTTGAAAAGCTAATGGACCCTTGAGTGAAATCCTATTTCCCTCCAGCTCAGTCTCAATCAATCAGCCTAACTCGCTCCACTGAAACAGGAACCTGGAGTGACAGGGTCATTATCACCAGAGGAAAGGGAAATCTCACCACGGGTCATCAGCTTGCATTGTGTAAATGACTATAAGGGATAGATGGGAGCCAACAGCGGAAGGGGGCACAGCAGAGAGCGGCAAAGCACAAGCAGGTCAAAAATCCAATCATGCTGATTGGATTTGAAGGTATTTACTGAGGGACAACCACATATATAACCAAGCACTCGCGTGGCGCCTGTAAGGTGGTCCTCCACCAGGGTGACTCTCATTGCTTTCATAGTCTCTGACTCACACTTTCCACTTTATGGATTTAATATCTGGTTCCATCCTTTAAAAGAGCTCATGATTCCCCTCTGTCCTCCCTTCCTCCTCCTGCTTCAGAGCAGGGCAGATGGAAAATCCATAATAAACAACGGCAGATGTGAGAAGACAGGGATATTTGTGTTGCTTCAGTGTGGAGCCCTAGATGAAGCTAACAACAGACAAGAATGCCTCATCCCTCTAGAAGCATCTAAGCATTCCTAATGCTTTCATTTTGGCTTCATAGAAATCCAGTAAGCGAGCCGGGCGTGGTGGCGCACGCCTTTAATCCCAGCACTCGGGAGGCAGAGGCAGGCGGATTTCTGAGTTCGAGGCCAGCCTGGTCTACAAAGTGAGTTCCAGGACAGCCAGGGCTAGACAGAGAAACCCTGTCTCGAAAATCAAAAAAAAAAAAAAAGAAATCCAGTAAGTATACTTTTGTGCTCATACTACCTGCTTCAAAGTTTTCTTTGTATTCAACCCATGTAAGATAAACTGGATATTCTGTAAGACCTTGTCATTCTGTAGACCCAAGTGTCATTCATCTCTCCCAGACTCTATCAAGTGACTTGCGATAGCACATGGTTCCCATATACTGGGAGAGGATGGGAACAATAACACTGGTACCCAGCCTGATTCCTTGACATGCATGAAACATATGAATCCTATAAAAGAGGTGCTGAACTCCGTTCATGATTGGAATATATAACCTTAGGTGATAGACTAAGAAGTTCTTCAAAAAGAAAAAAGTCTAGGCTGTCAGAAGAATCAAAGAGACCACCACGAAGGAAAAAGTTTTGCAAATGAATGTCTCACTCAGACTGGGCTGCCATAACCAAGCACCATAGACCAAATGGCTTAAGTGAGAGAAAATTATTTTCTCACAATTCTGAAGATTAGTTTTTTTGTAAGGGCTCTCTTCTGCCTTGCAAAGGACTAGTGAAGGGATAGGTAGATAGATAGATAGATAGATAGATAGATAGATAGATAGATAGATAGGCAGACAGAATATGAATCATTGTCTTAAAGCAGGAGTTCTATAGGGCTAGGGACACACACAATTAGTAGCTCATTTCATGTCACTTAACAATTACCTTCTTGAGTTACAGAGACAAAGTTTGGAGCTAAGACAAAAGGATGGACCATCCAGAGACTACCCCACCTGAGGATCCATCCCATAATCAGCCACCAAACCCAGACACTATTGCATATGCTAGCAAGATTTCGCTGAAAGGACCCTAATATAGCTGTCTCGTGTGAGGCTATGCCAGTGCCTGGCAAACACAGAAGTGGATGCTCACAGTCATCTATTGGATGGAACACTGGGCCCCCAATGGAGGAGTTAGAGAAAGTACCCAAGGAGCTGAAGGGATCTGTAACCCTATAGGTGGAACAACAATATGAACTAACCAGTAGCCCCAGAGCTAGTGTCTCCAGCTGCATATGTAGCAGAAGATGGCCTAGTTGGCCATCATTGGGAAGCCCCTTGGTCTTGCAAACTTTACATGCCCCAGTACAGGGGAATGCTAGGACAAAGAAGTGGGAGTGGGTGGGTAGGGGCACAGGGCAGGGGGAGGGTACAGGGAACTTTCGGGGTAGCATTTGAAATGTAAATAAAGAAAATATCTAATAAAAAAGAAACAAATAAACAAACAAAAACAATTACCTTCTTAAAGAACCACTGTCTCCAGAGAGAGTCATATTGGGGGTTAGGACTTCGCCGTATGAATGGGAACATGGAGGGAGACAGACAAGTCATAGTAGTGAACTAGTCAGAGCAGCAGCTGTAGATGCTAAAGGGACATTGCCTGGTTATTCTTCAACCCAGTACAACTCCTGGTACCTCCACCCCCCATGTTCAAGTATTCTTTAACTCTATGGAAGAAAAGTGTAAAGCAGGAAGCTGTGTCACTAGGGCTCAGAGCTCAGCTACAAGAACATACCCAGGAGAAAGTGGAAGTGTCTTTCAGATGCTTGAGAGCATGAGAGAGATTGGAAAGTGGTCTTCTGAGGCTGCCATCAACCCAGGCTGTAGCCAATGAGTTGTGTGCTGATCAGTATGTAGAGGAGGCTAGCAGACGGTGTGGTCAGAGAGTGGTAATGAGCAGTCTGGATATCAGTGGCCCAGTGAAAGCTGAGAATGACAGTGGAAGCGAATGGAGCACTATGCCTGTAGTCAAGGGGGATCTCAAATGGCAGAAGCTGGAGATGCCAAGCAGAAAGTTCCAATCACACCCAAGAGTCATCACTCCCCTCTCAGTGCTTCTAACACATGCCTTTCCCATTCAGAGAATCCTCTGAGGAAAGAAAAATGGGTACCAAGTTTTCTGCTAATTGTAAATTGAAGTATGGCTACAAATGTTGCACCAGTGAAGCCAAAAGATGTGTGCTACCTGAGTTTTCCTGTCAACCTACAGAGCACACACTGGTGGAGTCCTTTTTCCCAAACCATTCGAGCCTCTAAATACAGATTTTCTCAACACTTTGCTAACAATAGTAGCATTTGCTCTGTCTAAATTTAAAGTTAAGTTGAGAAGCTAAAATAAATACTGTGTTTCTCTTTTACAAAAAGGAAAACCGATGCTGTGCAACAGCTCTGTGGTTAAGTGCTTACTCTACAAGTGTGAGGACCAGCGTTTGGATGTCCTGAACCCAAGTGACTGTCAGGAGGGCATGGTGGCCTGCCTGTAATTGCAGCCATGGAAAGTAGGGACAGAGATCCCCAGAGCAAACTGGCTATCAAGACAAGCCATCTAGGTCAGTTTGGGGTTTGACTGAGAGACTTCAATGAATAGGGTGGAAGAGCATGTGAGAATGATACCCCACTCTCCAGCCTCACCATGAACATGTTCAGGTGCTTATATATATGCAAAATGTGTACCAACACATACATGTACACCATAAACACATACATGAAAAGGACTTGGTGGGGGGCTAGAGAGATGCCTCAGTGGTTAAGAGCACTGAATGCTTTTCTAAAGGTCCTGAGTTCAAATCCCAGCAACCACATGGTGGCTCACATCCATCCGTATCAAGATCTGACGCCCTCTTTTGGAGTGTCTGAAGACAGCTACAGTGTACTTACATATAATAAATTAATAAATAAATAAGGCCTGGCGTGGTGCCGCACGCCTTTAATCCCAGCACTCGGGAGGCAGAGGCAGGTGGATTTCTGAGTTTGAGGCCAGCCTGGTCTACAAAGTGAGTTCTAAGACAGTCAAGGCTACACAGAGAAACCCTGGCTCAAAAAACCAAATAAATAAATAAATAAATCTTTAAAAAAAAAAAAAAAGAAGGAAGGAAGGAAGGAAGGAAGCAAGGAAGGAAGGAAGAAAGGAAACGACTTGGTAGGAGCCTGTGTAAACAACTGTCAACAGACTCCAAGTGTCCAAGTAGGGAAGTTTCATCTTTGTAGCACCTGACCTCTTCAACATCTGCTATGTGGACATTTCTCTATCACTCTCTCCTCTGGTGACCTCCTTTTACCTCTCAACTCTCTGGCCAGTGTTGGTCCACCATTGTCAAGCCAGGCACACATACAAAGACAGGAATTTTTAAAACCACACATGTACCTGTGGTGCTACCAGGAACTGTCCTAAGCACTTAGACACTTGAACCATCCCCACTGAAAAGCAGTGAATAAAGATCAGACACAAAAGGGACTGCACTGGCTGCAGACTGTGGTGACAGCTCCATGTGAGAACTGCAGTTCTCTTTACTGAGCATTGGTCCCTGTGCCTGCTGTAGAGCTAACCTGAAGGTGTCCTAATGACCTTGTTGGGGGCCATCCACGGTCCCCCATAGAACAGACTAGGTTCCCCAGAAGGTGGACTGGGGCTGGAAGACTAGATGGGAGAGAAAATGAAAACTGAGTCAGTTCTCTGGTCAAAACATGTCTGTTCTTTTTTTTTTTTTTTTTTTGGTTTTTCGAGACAGGGTTTCTCTTTGTAGCCCTGGCTGTCCTGGAACTCACTTTGTAGACCAGGCTGGCCTCGAACTCAGAAATCCACCTGCCTCTGCCTCCCAAGTGCTGGGATTAAAGGTGTGCGCCACCACGCCCGGCAACATGTCTGTTCTTTACTGAAAAATCTCCCTATGTTTCTTGAGGGAAAACCCTGCCCCTAATGAGTTCTGTGCAGGCGACTGGAATGTGGCACGAAGTCCAAAGCGCTGTGGAATGTCCCAACTGGAAACTGGTGAACTGGGCAAGGCACAGGTAGCAGATTCCAGAGAAATGCAGAGGCATTTAGTAGGACAAAGGAGCTAAGCCGTAGGTGGCCTGCCTTCAGAGGCATCAGCCTGAACTCCCAGCCTGGAGCCGGCATGGGGGAAGAGAGACCACATCTCCTCCTTACTTATATAATAAAATTAAGTGGACTGAGGCATAAATTTATTTATGCTCTATAGTCCTGCCTGGGAGTTATGGTGGCTGGCAGCCACACCATGTCTTAGGATCTCAGACCTTCCCGAACTATCCAGTTCCATCTTTGAGAATATATGCAGCTGTTTATGAATATTTTTGACAAACATGGCTCTGTGGCTTAATATTAACAATCCACGGCCTCTTGGCATATATCTCTGTCTTAGAATGGTATAGCTCCGAGATCTGGTTGCCCGTCTTAGGCTAACGGCCTTCATCGCACACCTAGTTCCCAAATTCAGACCAAAGCCACAAATATATATTTCATGTGCATCTTCATAAAGTTGTAATCCTGCCAGCTGTGCCCGCCTGCCTCCTGGAAGCGTGCTTGTTGGAACCTTGCTGCAGGGAAAGGCAGACCTGCTTGAAACACAAAAGCTGAACACAGTTGAAACACAATAACTTCTCTTGGGAGATCTAGGAAGTCTTATTCAGTTGTAAATTAGCAACTACAAAGCTTAGGCTTGACCTCCAATTGCGGGAAGGTGACTTGGAGAATCAGTAGAAAGGCTGTTTCTTATGTAAAATAGACCAAGCTCCAAGTTAACTCTCATAGCTGAAAAGGATTTTTAGCAATCTTAATAGGAAATCTCTCATATTGGAATAATTCCTAGACCAGTCCAAGATTGAGTTAGACTAACTGGTCACACTGAAGGAAAGAGAAGAATCATTATAACTCCTTCTTATGACTAATTTTTTTGTTTTTGTTTTTTTTTTTTTTTCGAGAAAGGGTTTCTCTGTGTAGCCCTGGCTGTCCTGGAGCTCACTTTGTAGACCAGGCTGGCCTCGAACTCAGAAATCCGCCTGCCTCTGCCTCCTGAGTGCTGGGATTAAAGGTGTGCACCATGACACCCAGCTATGACTAATTTTTTAAAGTCAATTGTTATGGTCTCTAATGTACTCTGTCCCGTAAGGTTAAAAAGCTTAAAGCAAGGCAGCTTAGCTTGTCCAAGATTTGGGACAAGTTAAAAGTATATACCTGTTACCACAACCAGGGCATTCAGGGAACTCACATGTCAGCTTGTCACAGGATTCATTTCATTTCAGCAGTTGTCAGCTTCTGCAGCGTTCTGTGAAGAGAATCTAACCACTCACTCCTTTCCAGATTAGACAAAAGCAAGATTTTTGCCTTTGGTGACCTGCGGGGGGGGGGGGGGCTATCTGCCTCTGTTTTGTTTTTTAAAATTTAAAAGCCAATAATTCTTTGTCTTTGAGAATTATAAAAATTCTCAGTATCATGGGTAACATTAAATTGTTGACAAAACATTTCAAATACTTGCCTGTTAAATCCAGTTCCAATATCTGTATAAATCTGATTAGGAACATCAAGCACATAAAAAAATTTTTTAACATGGGCAATGACACTTTTAGTTGTTTCTCTTGAAGAGTAGTTGTAACTAGAATGCTTGAAAAGTTTTAAGTCACATGTGCATAGTTTATTTATCTATAAATCAGAAATAAAAGTATCTAATTGCAGCAATTGATTAAGTGTATGTCCTCAAGAATTGATATCATTATGTGAAACCAAGTAAAAGCTGAGGACACTAAGAACAATTTTTACAATTTGACATGCACATTCTGTAAGAATATTAAAACATTATCTTAAGTCATTACGATTTTTATGATGTAAAGAATGAGATTACATGGCCAATTATTCTTGTATAAGGCCTACAATTTGCCTGGGAATATAAATTTAGCACAGCATTACTTTAAGAGGTTTTATCCAGGCAATCTAGAGCAAATTCTTAAATATCTAAAAACAGTTCTTTTAAAAGAACAGCATTTTTTCTTATGACCTGTATATGCTTAAACAATTGCAAATTTGAGAATTAATAATATCTGAGGGTCAAATAATCTTAGCAATTGTAAGCTCTGATATATATATATATATATATATATATAGAGAGAGAGAGAGAGAGAGAGAGACTAGTAATATACAAATTAAAGTTTGATTCATTTTTAACCTTTTAAAACACCATCTGTAGCACACAGTTTAATTATCTGTGCTGAAGTAGGAGGAAACTCAAAAGAATAAAACATATGATCCAATTCATATATACCTTTCTCCCATAGAAGGGCTGTTTTTAAATACAGAAAATGGGATGTGTGCATGCATAAGATTTTTGAAGGTAAAAAAGCATGCACAAAATAATTTTTAACTTATCTTTAGGAAAATGACCATAAACTCTATTGAAAATGATGGCAAGTAATAAGCCGAATATTAATATTCTGCAATAACCAAATTAATTGCTGTTTGGAAGGAGAAACGGACACTTTGTCAGGTTTTTAAGACACAACATTTGTTGTAATTCTTCTAAAATATAAGGATTTACTCTACAATTCTTAATCAGTACCACAGCAGCCCTTAATAGGATGTTTAAACTTTACTTTGAGGTAAATAATGATGATTTACTTAAATGTTTTCTGTATATAAAAAAAAAAAATCGCTGTGGGCACATTTAATAACCATAACTAAAATAAGTAGCTAGTATTCAATAACCATAGAGTATAATTGATAACAATTTTAAAAAGGCTTTCTTTATTTTCTGTAAAGTCTTTTGTACTTTAGCAATTAATTTGTGTCTTTCCAGATAACACCCAACAAAGGTTTATGTCATTTAAGACTTTAAGTGAGGTCTTAGCCAAATAAAATCTCCTAGAAGCTTTTGAAAATAAAATTTTGAAGCGAATCAATTTTACTCTCTCAGATTTTCTGTACCACAATTTTCCAGTACAATTAAAACTCTAAATATTATTTTTGCCTCTGAAACTTTTCTTCCAGAACGGGAACTTGAACCCTGGACTCTCAGGTTAAAAGTCTGATGCTCTACTAACTGAGCTATCC
The DNA here is from genome assembly GCA_902729485.2 of Mus minutoides. NCBI lineage: Eukaryota > Metazoa > Chordata > Mammalia > Rodentia > Muridae > Mus > Mus minutoides. Next base: position 33,061 of record CACVCL010031040.1, read on the forward strand.
AGGCTCTTTTCTCGAGCAACTATTGCTCCCCAGAACTTTAAAGCTCATTGTGTGAGCACAAAAAATTAAATTAAACTGCCCTTTAGAGGCACCAGTTAATAAAATACCTTCCACTCAGGTAACAGCATACACTGAAAGATTCAAACTCTCAGATTCTTCTTGAAGCAAAACAATAAAAATTTTCTACATAATGTAAGGCTATTAACCATACCTAAACCTAAAATTTTTTTAGTTCACTAGGAACCCTTTACAATTAGCAGGGTGCAAAGGAAAAAACAAACTTTCCAATCTATAATAACTTTTTAAGAAGTAGGCAAGCCAGCTTGGAATGCTTTTATAAATCTTACAGCACCTTAAAATGAGCAACACCTGAATAGGTCTGAAAATTGCAGTTTAGCTAGGAGGAATTTCCCCTGGGGGCTGGGAGGGCATGTGAGGTCTGGGAGCTTCTTTAGTCTTGGTTTGTGAAACAAAAGAAATGCCACGAGGCTGTTCTGAGCTTTGAATGGCTGTGTGGCTGCAGAGAGCTGTACTAATTACTCCTGTAATGATCTTAATTAACAATATATGGGTGAGTTAAAAATCTTAAATTTGTAATCAAACTGTAGGTTGCCGCAAAGAGAATGCTGGCAAACCTTTAATCCTAAATTTAAGTTTCCTTTGCAACGTTAGAATATTTTTACAACTTTAAAACCCAATCTTAAAACAATCCATCGGGGCTGGTGAGATGGCTCAGAGGGTAAGAGCACCCGACTGCTCTTCCAAAGGTGATAAGTTCAAATCCCAGCATCCACATGGTGGCTCACAACCATCCGTAACCAGATCTGGCGCCCTCTTCTGGAGTGTCTGAAGACAGCTACAGTGTATTTACATATAATAAATTAAAAAAAAACAAAAAAACAATCCATCATCTAAAAATCAATACTAGAAACGTCACCCTCATGCCATGAGGCTTGGCAGCCAACTTATACCTATGAATGCATGACAGTGCTCATTTTAATGCTCCACTAAAGAGACATAGTTATACATCTTATTTCTATGACCATTTTCTAGGATAAGAATTGCATACAAAATTATATCAATTAGAAGCATCCTTGAGGCCCAGTTTTCTGGGCTTGTTCATGCCACGTGCTTGAAATGATTTCAACACTAGTTATTAATTTAGAAGTATTCTAGAGGCCTAGCTTTCTGTGCTGCTCCATGCCACGTGTTGCTATTTAAAGCGGCTCTGAGGCTGAGTAACCAATTTAAAGTTAACTTTCTTGTAACCTATGTTACACCCTTTTGATCATACCCATTAATTTATAAGCCATTATTCTATGACCAAGACATGCAGAGCATGTCACCTTTAAGACCAATCAGAAATCCAAATTAAGTGGCTATACTAGTCTTATAAATTAGACCAATCAAGGAATTTTACCTTTTCTAGCTATAACTTCAAGATAAAAAGCACTCTGTCAATTTCTGAACCCAATTGTAGGGGATTTTCTAGGAAAAACCAACTCTTAGCTTCCTTGCCTAGAACTAAGAGGCTGCACTCTCGATAACCTGCTGTGCCTCACTTCTGGCTACAGCGCCAGGGCCTCTTTCAGCCTTGCTTGACCTCAGGCAAAGGTGCAAGGCCTTTCTCAGCCTCCACTGTGGAGACTGAGACTGAATTAAGAGATCGAAAACCAGCAGACAAAATTTTTAGCCATTTTTCTTTTTCCAACATGAAATACAGAACAGTCAGTCATTCGGACTACGAAACACGAAACATGAATTTGACACGTGGACAGACAGGTGCACCGAACACAGACAGTACAAAGACAGCTTAGAACCTCTCCCGCAGAGGTCCAGAGAGCCGACAGGGTGTCTCCGGTCCTCTCTCGGTCCCTGGGAATTTTTCAAAAATCCATTTTCCTTTTCTCTTGAATCTTTCTCTCTACCTTTACTTTATTCATTTCTTGAACTTAACTATTTTTATTCCATTCTATGACCTTTATTTCTCTCCCCTGATTCAGCTACTAAAAGCTGCAGACTAATGCCTATTTTGAACTTTTCTAATCTCATTTTCGCTGACAATCCTAAGTGAACTGAGTACCGGGTCAGTACCATTCCACTTAGCTCGTATCCTTACTACACTAGCAATACCTTTTAAAAATCGAAGTCTATAGCCTGGCGTGGTGGCGCACTCCTTTAATCCCAGCACTCGGGATGCAGAGGCAGGCGGATTTCTGAGTTCAAGGCCAGCCTGGTCTACAGAGTGAGTTCCAGGACAGCCAGGGCTACACAGAGAAACCCTGTCTCGAAAAACCAAAAAAGAAAAAAAAAAATCGAAGTCTACAACCCAGAGCTGGCATACTTATCTATTGCTTCCTGTGCCCGATACGACTTTTCTTTTTCCTTTTTCTTCCTTCTCGTAGAGCTCCACCAGAGTCAGCTTTCCCTCAGATTTTCTCTGCCGTGTCCACAGGGCGCCAAACTGTTGGGGGCTGTCCCCGGTCCCCCATAGAACAGACTAGGTTCCCCAGAAGGTGGACTGGGGCTGGAAGACTAGATGGGAGAGAAAAATGAAAACACTGAGTCAGTTCTCTGGTCAAAACATGTCTGCTCTTTACTGAAAATCTCCCTAGGTTTCTTGATGGAAAACCTCGCCCCCAGTCAGTTCTGTGCAGGCGCCTGGAATGTGGCACGAAGTCCAAGCACTGTGGAATGTCCCAACTGGAAAACTGGTGAACTGGGCGAGGCACAGGTAGCAGATTTTGGAGAAATGCAGAGGCATTTAGCAGGACAAAGGAAGCCAGCCTAGCTGCAGAGCTAAGCTGTAGGTGGCCTGCCTTCAGAGGCATCAGGTCTGAACTCCCAGCCTGGAACCAGCATGGGGGAAGGGAGACCACAGACCTGAAAAGAAAGTGACACTGAGTTGGCCGGGCTGGTCAGTCTTGTCAAGCTTTAGCTCCAGACTAGCCGACTACTGGCTGGCCAAGCTCCCTGCTTCTGTTTGGCCTTCTAGGTGGCCTCCTGTCTTGCCCTAAGCACTCACCACTCAGCAGGAGCTTCCCCCCCCCACCCCATCCCCCATCCCGTACAGCTCCTTTCACTGTACTTCCAAGAAGCCTGAGCATCACCTCAGTTTTAACTACTTTCTTTAATTATGATTTGCACCAATTATGTAGGCTGCTAGTTCTGTGTTCTGCCTCCAAAGCAGACACCTGGGCTCCAGTCACTGCCAGCTTAGGAAAGGCCCACAAACACCTTATGCCTTATGTTTCTAAAACTGAATTCATGACTTCCATCTAGCCCCACCTTCCTCATATGTTCTTTCTGGTCATCACCCTGGATCTCCCTCAATTCACTTAAACATGCTTGAAAGCCAAAATCATCAAAGGTATCTGCGTTTTTTTATACACTTCTTTGGAGCACTCCAGGGATGACTGTGAATCATACCCCTTCTTTTGAAAGACTTTATCACTGGCTTGCAGGTGTGGCCTCTGTTTATTGTTCTCACTGGAGTACTGATCTCATAGGTAGGAGTGCTGGCTATGTCCACATCAGCTTTCTGAGTCATCTACACCAGCAAATCCTTGTTTCTCACTCGCAGTGCTTCTCACCTGAACTGCTGTAATCCAGCATCCCTTGTTCAGCTTCTTCTAATTTCCGTGAAGGTATTTTTTTGTTTCATTGGGGGTACTTTTGGTTTTGTTTTTTTTTTTTTTGAGACTGGGTTTCTCTTTATAGCCCTGGCTGTCCTGGAACTCACTTTGTAGACCAGGCTGGCCTTTGCACCACCATGCCTGGCTTCATTGGTTTTTTTGTTGCTAGTAAACATTTTAAAAAAATTTTTATTGAAGTAATAAACATCTGCTGTAGACATCTTGGAAAAAAATTGTTACAGATGTTTGCTGTTAGTGTATGTATATATATATATATATATGTTTGTATATATGTATGTATGCATTCCAGCCATTTTCCCTCAATGGGCATACCTCCTTATATGGAAAGGATTATATTACACACATTATTGTATGTCCTATTTTTAAAATTAGTCTTGTGAATATTTTTTATGTCAGTATGTCTCTTTTCATTATTAATGAAAATGTACCATCTTGTTATTAGCACCATTAAGTTTCTGTATTTCCTAATCTTACAAAAATACACTGTAATAAACATCTTTATTCATGTTTTTCCTCTATGGGATTGGAAAATCCAAAGATGCTGCCTATTTTTAAAACTCTGAAGCTGTCACAAAACACTAACAAAGGGCTTGATCCTACTACATTCCTACTGTGGGTGATCACTGTAATGTGCAACTTAGATTATTGCTGAAAACTGGGAAGAAAGTTATAGGTTCAAGTATATAAAAGCAAAGAAGGCTCAGAAATAAGGAATTCATACACAATCAGGCCAATATCTCCATTACAGAGTTCAATCCCAACATACACACTGGGTGGCTCACAACTGCCTGTTACTCCAGTTCCAGGGGCATCCAATGCCCTCTTATGGCCACCTGCATGTGCATACACATTAGCTGGGTAGTTGTATGTCAACTTGACACAAGCTAAATTCACCTGAGAGGAGGGAATCTTAATCAAGAAAATGCCCTATTGGAAGCATTTTCTTAATTAGTGATGGGGGAGGGCTCAATCTATTGTGGGTGATATCAGCCATCCCTGAGCTGATGGTCCTGGTTTCTTTTCTTTTCTTTTCTTTTTTCTTTTCTTTTTTTTT